>JBCAMP010000083.1:2500-217500 GCA_039654775.1 Spinibarbus caldwelli | reverse complement strand
AATATCTGCACGACTGCAAATGTGATATTGATTTAATGGTTCAATAAACAAGAAGTTAATATTGTGTTTAGGACACAATGATTTCAGTATTGCCTGTTTTGCTCAGTTTCACAAATGAAAATATTTCCAAGCAAAGTCACAGCAGAACTTTTGAGCGTCTCAGCGGTGATTCGTTGATGAATGAATCCATGGTTTGAATGAATCAAGCAAGTCAATGATTCAGTGACTCATTCATAAAGATAGTCTGTCCTAATACCCACACTTGTGGTCTTTGCATTTGGCTACTCGTCTACTTACATTTTCATATCTACGTATTTCCTGAATTTGGCCAAAATGTTCAATTGGGTGTCGATTATCCTATGAGATGCACTTACGACATGATACAAAGTTTTTTTTTTTTGTTGTTTTTGTTTTACAGAGATTTATTTGCACATTTTGTACACTTAATACTTAAATAAATACTTAAATACTTAAATAAATAATTAAAATAAACCTCAGTAACACTTTATTTTAAGGACCAATTCTAACTATTAACTAGCTGCTTATTATTATGCATATTACTAGCATACTGGCCATTTATTAGTACTTATAAAGCCCGTTGTAATGCTTTATTCTGCATGAACGTATTTTAGATCTCTTAATCCTAACCCACACCTAAACTTAACAACTACCTTAATAGCTATTAATAAGCAGCCAATTAGGAGTTTACTGAGGGAAAACTAATAGTGAATATGTGTTTCCTATTCTAAAGTGTTACTAAACTTCTGCAGTTTAGTGGTCACTATATATGACACAGTTTAACTGTAGTGTGTCTAATTAAGTGATAAAAAGCAGGTGCAAACATTTTACACAGGGTTTCTGCAGGATTTTTAAGCTCAAATTTAAGACTTTTTAAGACCTTTTTAAGACCTGCACAAATAAGATTAATACCACATGAGTGGGGTAGCGCAATGTCTATAGTACCATATTAAACTGTAAAATGACTGTAAAAAGCATAATTTACAATTCAGATACAAGTTTTCACAAAAACAAAAAGTTTTGTAAAATGATAAACTTTACATTTCAGCCTTTACACCATTTTTAAGAAAATGGATAAGTCAAAAGTGTTAATATTGATTTCAACAATTATTATCAATAAATTATTATATAAATTAAATAACATGAATTAGGGGTGTGCGAAACTGGCAAAAAATTATATCTTGATATTTTGTGGGATTTTATCGATAACGGTAATTAGAGGATATTTTGCTGAGTGTGTTATTGTGCTGGTATCTTAAAGATTACCATGGACAGCTGACTCCTGGAATTTTTTGATATTCTTCATATTCTGTGTGGTCAGTTCACAGCAGTGATAGAAATTAGTCTTTTCCAACAAGTTTTATGGGCATTTTTCCCTTTAAGCCATTTTTTTTCTAAAAGTGTGCATAATCTTTTGAGTCAAATTCTTGCATTTGGACTGTTACCAAGCAAATGAAATCAGTATCAACAAAATGCATCTTTGCAATGCATCTGAAGTGGCATTTAGATGTATTTACACACTCTTTAATGCAGCTCAGAGGGACACAGAATGATAACCTGCACAGTTACAAATGCATAAATGATGTTTTGATATTTGAAACCTAAAACGTTGAAAACAGACGTTTGAAATTATTTTAAAAATATGAATATACTTTAAATGTGAAATTAAAACGGCCAATAGGTGGCAGTAAATCAGCGTCAATAAGTGAGTCATTGCGATTGAACCGAATCATTTAAACGTTTGATTCATTCAGGAACGAAACACCGCATGTTGCTCAGAGACGCAAAACAGTGCTGTGGCTGTGTTTGGAATTATTTTTGTTGTAGAAATAGAGCAAAAACAGCCAATATGGTGTCTAAAACGTAAGTCTCTTAAAATTAACTTCTTGTTTATTGAACTGTTGCATAAAATCAATATCACATTTGTAATCATGCTGATTTTTGGAGAGAAAAATGGCACTCTTTGTGTGATATTAACTATATGAAATGATATAAATATAGGCTATAGATTTTCTGCCCCCATATCTTAAATGATGTGATCAGTCTAAATGTATTTTAATAGACTGAATCGCACGCACTCTAGTTTAAGCTATGTTAACTGATTCATTCTCTGTCAGCAGGTGTCGCGTTTGGCTGAAATATAAGAGTTTTCTCGGTAAAGACAGAACACAAAGCAGCGCGGCACCGGACTTTGAACTTGCAGCACTCATGTTTATTTAATAAAATCATAGCCTTTTGAAGTTTAATCCTCACATTCAGCCATATCGCAATTCTTGTCTTTCCGTCTCCAAATTTAAGACCTCTTGAAATCATAATTAAGACTTTCTTGTACAATTTAAGACTTTTTAAGGCCTTAAATTTGATACAACTAAATTTAAGACTTTTTAAGACCCCGCGGAAACCCTGTTACAAAACACATTCTCATCTCTACATAAATTAAATGAGCAATGCTTTATATTTTACACAGATTATATGTAATATCTCATTAAATTAACTTACACATCTTGCGATTTCGGGGCAATGATGATGAATGATGGGATACGGCTCTGATGCTCTATTAGAAACTGTGCATTTAGTGTTCATTAAGGACGCTGAGCTTCGGATGGTTTTGCACATTAACTTGCTGAGAACCATCAAAGTGTGGCCGATGGGAGCAGAGTCTGTACTTCAGGATAAGTTTCAACACACGGACTGGAGTATGTTTGCTTCTCAGGCTGCCAGTGGCTCTCACACGGACATTGATATCTATACCACCTCTGTACTGGATTACATCAACACCACCGTTGACAGTGTTACAACAGAGAAACAGATCACAACGTACCCTAATCAGAACCCATGGATGAACAAGGAGGTGCGGCTCCTGCTGAAAGCCCGCAACACTGCTTTCAGATTAGATGACACTCAGGTCTACAGCAAATCCAGGGCTAACCTGAAGAGGGGCATCAAGAAGGCCAAGCACTGCTACAAGCTAAAGGTAGAGGAACATTTTTCCAACTCTGACCCCCAACGCATGTGGCAGGGCATGCAGGTCATCAGTGACTACAAACCATGTAACTCCACTCCGACGGTCATAGACGTCTCCTTCCTTAATGAGCTAAATGACTTTTATGCTCGCTTTGACAATAACATCAAGGAGACGGCCACCAAGATCACACTCTCAGCAGACCATCAAACACTCAAACTCACCTCCACAGATGTCTACACAGCATTGAGTCAGATCAATGCACGCAAGGCTGCTGGCCCCGACGGCAATCCTGGATGTGTGCTCAGGGCATGTGCAGAGCAGCTCGCAGGGGTCTTCACGGACATTTTCAACCTGTCCCTCACCCAAGCAACTGTGCCAACATGCTTTAAGTCCACATCCATTGTGCCAGTGCCGAAACACTCCTCCCCGACATGCCTGAATGACTACCGTCTCGTAGCACTCGCACCCATTGTCATGAAGTGCTTTGAGGGACTGGTCCTGGCACACCTCAAGAATTGCCTCCCACCCTCACTGGAGCCACACCAATTTGCCTACCGTAGCAATAGGAGCACAGAGGATGCAGTATGCACAATGCTGCACTCGGTACTCACACACTTGGACAACAACAGCTTTCCTGTAAATAGTAGAGCATGGTGCTAGCAACGCCAAGATCATGGGTTCGATTCCCAGGGAAAGCAAGAGCTGATAAAATGTAAAAAACTGTAACTTGAATGCAATGTAAGTCGCTTTGGATAAATGTAAATGTAACAACACATATGTACGAATGTTGTTTGTTGACTTCAGCACAGCATTCAACACTGTCATTCCCTCCAAGCTGACCACTAAACTTGGAGACCTGGGCATTAACACCTCCCTCTGCAACTGGATTATGGACTTTCTGACCAACAGACCTCAGCATGTTAGTCAGACATCATTACACTCAACACCGGCGTACCACAGGGCTGTGTGCTGAGCCCATTCCTCTACTCCCTCTACACCCATGACTGCAGGCCTGTGCATGGATCCAACTCCATCATCAAGTTTGCAGATGACACCACGGTGATTGGCCTCATCAGAGACAACGATGAGACTGCCTACAGGGAGGAGGTACAGCACCTGGCTGCATGGTGCGCTGACAACAACCTGCTCCTTAACACCAGTAAGACAAAGGAGCTTATTGTGGACTTCAGGAAGAAGAAAGGAAGCTCGCATGACCCCATCCACATTAACGGGATGGTTGTTGAAGGTGTCTCCAGCTTCAAGTTCCTGGGAACCCATATCTCGGAGGACCTGTCTTGGACCACAAACACCTCCAGCCTGGTCAAGAAGGCTCACCAGCGTCTCTTCTTCCTTAGGACACTGAAGAAGAACCAGTTATCTTCTGCCATCCTGGTGAACTTCTACCGGTGTGCCATTGAGAACATCCTGACCAGTTGTATCACAGTCTGGTATGGGAACTGCTCAGTTGCTGACCGCAAGGCACTGCAGAGGGTGGTGAAAACCGCCCAACGCATCACAGGGACACCACTTCCTGCTATTGAGGATGTCCAGAGAAAACGCTGTCTACGTAGAACTCACAGCATTCTTAAGGACTCCTTTCACCTTGACCATAGACTGCTTAACCTCCTGCCCTCCGGGAGGCGCTTCAGGAGCCTCCGAACAAAGACCAGCAGACTCAGGAACAGCTTTTTCCCTACAGCTCCCCCCCCCACACACACCTCACCACACTCCAACTCATCACTGCATGCACAAATGTTCAACATAACGTTCTTATATCCAGAATACTGAAATGATCCATTTGCACACTGGAATATTTTTCTATGCACTTTTTTAATTTCCATGGCACTAATGTTTATCACTTATACATATTCATTTATCACTTATACATATTCATTTGTAAATGATGTTCATATATTCATAGTTTCTGCATATAGTGTACATACACTTATTACATATCCATCTGTATAGTATGTTCATAGTACACCTATCTGTATATCATGCTGATAGTATTTAATAATCTGTAAATTATGTCCATAGTAATGCCTTATCTGTATATTTATTGTACATTTATAACATATTGTAGACACTGTATATCCTGCACTTACTGCTTATTGCACTTCTGGTTAGATGCTAACTGCATTTCGTTGCCTTGTACCTTAGATGTGCAATGACAATAAAGTTGAATCTAATCTAATCTAATCTAATCTAATCTAATCTAACGTTGAATCAAAATATTTCTTTCTAAAGCCTCTATTTTGTAATGTCAATTTAATGCTTTTCACATTTAACACAATATGACATTAAATGATCTTTTGGGGGCTCATTCCTCATCCAAAATTGATGTGCAATTCATTAGTGATTAAGTAGATGAATTAATTATCACATCATGTAATTAATTAGCGAGATAAAAAAATGTAATTCCTTGACAGCCTAAGTATTTTTACATACATCTTACGAATATGCGTGTTTATTCACGTCAGGAAATCTTTGTTTAAAATCTCTTCTGTCATATATTAGATTTATTTCTATATATGTCATCAAAACAAAAACTACAATTTTCATATTTTCTCCAGTTCTGCTGTGTATGCACTGAAGTTTTGTTCAGAATGCATGTAATGCACATGTAAATGAATATGTGAATCACATCGCATGCAGTGTTTAAGGTTCATATAAACAGAACATTTTAAATCTGAAGTCAGATTTGATTCATTAGTGCACGTAAACATTCCTACAGAGACACAAGGAGGGAAAACACCTACACAGCAACCCCAGCAACTGCACCGCCGTATGATAAAACCACTCCCAACCGCTTAGCAACTGCATTACACATGCAACCTTTTCATATTTTCTCATGAAACGTAAAAATCTAGATACTCTTGAACAAAATACAAAGCGCACATAATGGAGAATCTGAAGAATACATATAATATAATAACACTTGTATGTAAAATGTCATCAAATCAAATGCAGCTGACACAAGCTAGAAAACCCCAGAGATTCATCTGTTTTATCTCCACACAATTCCTACTGAGGACCTGCGAGCAGCGAGATGGGGCTGAGAGCGTCTTGAGAAGCAGTTGAAGGAGTGGGCGTTCTGTCAGACGCGCTTCTGGATCCAGCAGCAGCGCATCTCCATGGCCACAGGCCAATCAATCAAACCGCATCGCAGCCGCTCATCTACTTCAGCATCCACTGACTGAGGCCCAAACGCCACCGAACATGCTGATTTTCCCCGGTGCTTCATGCAGAGCTTGTTCTAACTGGAAACACAGATCTGCACAGCAGAATCAAGCCATAATAGACGCTTCCCCAGCAGCTTTCTGAGAACTGCTAGTATCTGCACATGCTCCGCTCAAGCAGTAATAGCTGCCATTTGAAAGCGTTATCTGCTGTAATTCCTGGTGTAGGTGGGTATTACTGTAATTAGATGTCAATAGAGACACGCGAATATATGAGACACTGAAATAGCCCCGGTGAGAAGCCAAGCGTCCTAATTTCCACACTTTGATGTGGATTTGGAGACTTTGTTCATTTTTAGTTTAGATTACAGAAGTACTTGGAAAGAAACGGGTCTTATGAGCGTGTTTATGCCCGCGGGACACCGCACGACAGACATCAGATCCTGTGTGTCACCCATTTTGGATCGGGGTTAAATAGTCACTTCTTTGACTGGGTCGTGCTTGACTTAGCTCCCTATTTCTAGCATGTTTAAATGAAATATACATGTACTGAGTTATGAATTCTATAATCAGTCTAATCCATTTTATATGAAGTGTCCTGTGGCGTCGTGAAGCAGAATCTGGGCTTCAGCAGGCCTTCAGATCGACATTAGGGAGGAAAATACAGGCTTTAGTGAAGCTTCACTGCCCTCTCGTGGTGCAAAAGACCTCAGACACTTCATCAGTCGCTCATGTGATTCATCATAACGAAGGTTTACTCTCCTAAGGCTGTCATTTAAGTAAGTACAGAGTATAAAAGGCTTGGGCAGAAATACAGTGCGTAAATAAAGATACAAAGCTACTCACTGATGACTTTGGGTTGTCAACAAAGTTCATTGTCTTATTTGAACCAACTTTTTCATAACCAAGGTGAAAAAAGTGCACTTCTATAACATACTTAAAGTGCTCTATTTTCACACAGTAATTTTGTACTTAATATACTAAAAATGATTCTTTAGTACTTCTTAAGATAAACTTTAGATCATCTAAGTGTACTGAACTGTGCTATTTTGGGACACCATGAATTTGAACTAAAATGCGCTTTTAACACACTATCTCTGTATTTAAAAATGTTTTTAGTTAGCACTTATAGTACACTTGAACCCATCTTTCATACACTAGTGCACTCAAGTGTACTACAAGTGGTGACTAAATACATTTTTAAATACAGAGATAGTGTGTTAAAAGCACATTTTAGTTCATATTCATGATGTCCCAAAATAGCAGAGTTCAGTACACTTAGATGATCTAAAGTTTATCTTAAGAAGTACTAAAGAATCATTTTTAGTATATTAAGTACAAAATTAGTGCACGGAAATAGAGCACTTTAAGTATATTATGAAAGTGCACTTTTTTTCACCTGGGAAAAGAGGATAGTATTTTCAGATTGCACATATAAAATGAGACAAACCAAATTAATTTCTCATTCACTGAGAGAGAGAGAGAGCGAGCGAGCATTAAACTGCATTGCCAGTGTGACAAACACACATCTGTGTCAAAGCACTGAAACAAACAGCTGAAATACTTGCTATGACTGTAAACCAAGTTGTTTCATAAGTGTAAAAGCTGACATACCTCACTAGATGTTTTCACTGAAGCATCAGAAATCCCGCAGAAGCAGGTCTAGTGTGTGTTTGAGCTGCGCGTCTCACACTCGTTCCATGTGAGTAAACAACGCGCCTGCTATCTGTCACATGCATCATACTCACCGGGTTTCCTGTTCTAGAGTGAGTCTCTTCCTGTTTACACCACAAATACAAACTCACTGCGTACAGTGTGATGCACCTCTGCACATAATCAAGCACAACACGACAGATGATGAGCGATTTATACTTTCAATCCTAATGATGTTCAGAATGAAACTGCACCTCTCAGAAAAACACCTGTGCACTGCAGGCACAAAATCAACGACAGGTTAGGACGCCAAGTTCTGTGAGATATAACAAAACATTTCTAATAAATAACATGAAGAAAAAGACAAAACAACACTGCTGGTCCATCACAGAGGCTGAGGCTGACGAAATTAACTTCTGCCTTCTTCACCCACTAATATGCAATGTTTCTTTTTCCCCCCTAAATTTTACATGTATTTTTCTAAAAAAAAATCTTCATTTATATCTCTGATGACATGATGAGAGAATTTACATTTTTGCCTGAAATATCCCTTTAAGATAACAAAGTTATCAATCTATCAAAGTTATCAAAGCCAAAATATTGATGATATATTAACAAAGGGTCTGGAAATATATACAGCGGTGGCCAAAATGATTAGAACACTAGTATTTCCAGCAACTAATAAAAAATGGTTTTCAGTTATTTCTATCTTTTGCTGTAGTGTGTCAGCAGGAAATATCAGTTTACATTTCCAAACATTCATTTAGCCATTAATTGTAATAATCCAGTGAGATTTTTGAGATCTGATCTGATCATCATCAGTCTGTCTGGAATGACATGAAGAAACAGAACAAACTGAGACTAAATCCAGAAGAACTGATGCTTCAAGAAACCTACCTGCAAAGCTCCTGAGAAACTCTGCTCAAGAGCACCGAGAGCAAAAGCTGCTTTAAACACAAAGGATGATTCATTTAGTTCATAGAAGTTAATTGATAAAGAAAATCTATTTATGACATTATTTGTGACAGCATCCTCATTTTACAGCATTTTTACACAACTTTTAACAGTTCTGGAGCTTTGCAGGTAGGTTTCTTGAAGCATCAGTTCTTCTGGATTTAGTCTCAGTTTGTTCTGTTTCTTCATGTCATTCCAGACAGACTGATGATGATCAGATCAGATCTCAAAAATCTCACTGGATTATTACAATTAATGGCTAAATGAATGTTTGGAAATGTAAACTGATATTTCCTACTGACACACTACAGCAAAAGATAGAAATAACTGACTTAAAACCATTTTTTTTTTTAGTTGCTGGAAATACTAGTGTTCTGATCATTTTGGCCACCGCTGTATATATTTGGCCATATACATGCCACATAAGTCCAACGTGCCTTGATGATGGAGTTCATCTTCACACAGGTGAGAGACAGGTGACTCTGTCCTGTAGAAACATTCATAATACTCTCAGTCTGTATGTGACTCTGTCAGATTTTTCTCTCTCAATATAGTAGCAAATCTTTGTGATTGGATTATGACACCTCATCAATTATCAATATTTTAAGATATCCAGGGAATATTATATGTGTATGGGAGCACAACTGTTAATATATATCTAAACCTCCTGCACTGTTTTCTTGGTTCGATCAGTTTTAATGTACATCATCAGATCAGCCATGTATTTAGATCGCAGCAGTGACCTGATGACCTCCTGGTGTCGTCATACAGAAGGCCACGCCCTTTCCCGTCAACAGCCAATCAGATCTGAGGGATTCTCACGCAGCTCAAGCACTGAAATAAAATCAGCGTGCTGAATGGAAATGATCCTGAGGCGAATTATGGAAAGGGCGGGGCTTGGCGGCCCGGACTTCCGCTCTAATTTGTCAGATAAGATGGGTCTAAATAATAATGACCTTATTTTAGACTGTCACTGTCTAGTTTAACTGTTGTCAGTGCAAAAAGCGGGCAAATGCCATTGATCTGGTGTAAATTACTCTCAGGCTGTCAGCTGATAGCTGTTACTTTTCTCCGCGCTGCTGAGGATCGGCCAATCACAGTCGACTGAGATCACTGCGTATGTGTTTACAAATGACCTTATAGCGATCGCGGGGAAGGTTTGCGTGTTCATGTTAGGTACTGAACTTAATATATTTAAAAGATTACAACACTTCCAGTTTAAATGTCTGCAGAAAGACAGAACGCGTGTTGAGATGTGAGCGCCGCTTTACGGAGAATCGAGCTTTAAGAGCCGCAGAGCGCCGCCTGCTGGAGAAATACCGAACCTTTCCGAAACTCACCGAACCTTTCCGAAACTCACCGAACCTCAGCGAGAGATCTGTCCACAGTCAGCCATGTAAAGCGCAGGCGACTGGATCCCGTTCCCACAGAAGATCGAGAGCGAATATTATTCCTGATCTTCATATTTCAGATCGCAGTCAAACATGGTTCAGTCCTGCTCGGCGTACGGATGCAAAAACAGATACCACAAAGACAAAAACATCTCCTTTCATAAGTGAGCTCCGCTCCTCGTGTGTTTCTGTCGAGTCTCAGTCGCAGCACGATGTTGTTGTTGTTTCCACAGTTCTCTAGTCGCGTGTCTTGGGTCGGTTAGTTGATTTGAGTTAACTCGAGTTAATCAGCTGCACTGTTAGTTTGCTGCTTCAGCTTTCGTGTGGTTTACAGGCGACTAACTTCAGCACGACTGATGTGTTTCCAGTAAACATCAGCTGGAATGATCCATCTTTAATGTGTCTGGAGGCACTATATTTTTATTGTGTCGACTAGTTTTTAGTGATGTACTAGTGTGTAAGTGATCATTGGACTTCATTTATTTCCCCTCATGTAGCTTCAGACCTGTATGACTTTCTTTTGTGGAAAATAAAAGAAGGTATTTTGAGAAATGACTCAGTGGTTTGTTGTTGTCATCCACACAGTTTGCTTCCAGCATTCTTCAGAATATCTTCTTTTGTGAAAGTCTTTCGTGAGGGCGAGTACATGATGACTGAGCGTTTCTGGGTGAACTTTCTTTTTAATGACAGCATATGTGATGCACAGAAACTGCTGAATGATAGTGAAGCCTTATTATACACAAATTTAGCTAGACTTAATTAAAAACAGTACTCAAGGTTGTGGGTAGAATTGGCAGCTGAAGATATGATAAAGACTAACAAACGGATATGTCATCATACAGACATTTTAAGTCATTTGCACGTTTTACAAATGTGTAAATGATGTGAATGTTATATTTTCTGTGTATTAAGGGTTCGCTGTGTGTTGTGTGTGTGGTTGTTCAGTACAGTATGTGTGTGTTAGTTCTCCAGCACTGAAGTATTGTGTAGATTTTCACTTCCCTTTACTTTCAGGAAAACCATTGAGTGACAATTGATGATAATCTGAATGAATCCATTATGAGGTTAATTAGTGATTTCATGTAATCTCTGTTATTTGTCATTAACTGCGCAGGTTTCCTCTGGCCCGGCCGGACGTCTGTGGGAAATGGGTGGCCGCTATGAAGAGAAGAAACTTCAAACCCACCAAGTACAGCAACATCTGCTCTCAGCACTTCACCAGAGACTGCTTCAAGCGCGAATGCAACAACCGTGTGTTAAAGGACAACGCCGTGCCGTCGCTCTTCACCTTCAGCAAACTACAGATACAGGTGACGCTAGCGCTCCAAACCTCCTTTACGCTACTGACGTCTTCTGCTTTCTCACACAACAAGGCCAGAAACCAATCCAAAGCTCCTGTGTTTTTGAGTGATATTCAGATGTGTGTTATATGTGACGTCACATAACAGAATGTAGTGTTAATCATGCTCTCGAAACTAGAAACTGCACAGAGACTTACACCTGAACAAACTTTAATGAGCATTTAAAGAAGTTGTTTCATAGATTCAGTACATTTTATTTTTTTCTGATAATCTGTTATCAGAAGATTATCAGAAATTATCATCTAGCTCCAAATATGGGCTCCAGAATGGATCATTAAAGTAATCTGTAGCACTTGCGCCCAATACAGTTTATCTACAGCTTCCTGAAGTCATACGATTCATTGGAAGATTTCAGTAAAACTGTCTCCTCTTCATCTAATCTCACTGGTTCTGGCAGATATTCAGATATGCTCTTATTTGATGTCTGTGTCATAAACGAGTTGTTATTTTTGGAGCTCGGTAGTGCTGGTCCACTGTCCATTTTCATTGAATTTCCACTTGGAAAATGGCAGCCAAGCGCAGCATAAAGTGAGTCTTACAAGTACATGACAAAAGTTTATTTTTTGAGTGAACTGACTCATTAATCTCATCCCAAACTGGTAAATTGTAAAACAGATTTCCAACTCATATATGCCTGTATTTAGCCCTGAACTCTTGTGATTGGGTCATTTGAGACGGATGGACTGGAGACGAGGCGTTATGAAAGTTACAGAATGTTTTCATAGATTAAAACTCTCATTTGTCCAAAGATCAGGTAAAACAGGACCCTGTCCCAAATGCTGTGAGCGCAAGTCTGCATCAGGCGCTCCATTCGCGACACAGCCTTTGATTTTTGCATCACACGAGTAGGATTGAGTATCGTTTGAATTTTAACGATTCTGATTCTGCTTATCGATTCCTAGTTTCGATTCCAATAAGATTAAAAAAATCTGATTAAAAAAATAATAAATCAAACATTTAGACGTCAAACATACTTATTCTGTCTTTTTACAAAGTGTTCTGTTGCAGCTAAATAACATGAGAATCAGTTTACAGAACACAGGCCTTTTACACTGAGCAAATACCACAGCAAAAATAACTAGACTAATATACATTTTTTAACATTAAATTGTTAAAGACAAGTAAACAGTCAGTAATAACATAGGAAAAAACAAAGCAATAGTATAAATGAATACAACTGAACAAATTTCATGTACAGAAATTGAAAATAAAAGTATATTATAGGTTACTATAGGTTTCTTTTCATAAATAAAATATAGATAAATCCTCATTAAAGTTACGAAAGATATTCAGTCAAGATCAGTGAGTGATTTTCTTTTGTTCTTTGATTAACATTAATGACAGGCAGTGCGTTTATTAGGCACCTGTCTCTTTAACACCGAACGCACACAGATCTAAAAATACTGTTACACTTGCGTTTTATTTCTCATCTGTTTACGTTCACTTAAGACAAAAAACAGCTGTGTTTATGATGATAAACTGACGTATTTTGTGCATACTGATCGATAAATGTGAAAGAGAAGTCAGTTTCGGTCCGGAACAACCTTTTCTGCAGTGGAAACACACTGGACAGTTGGAGAACGGACACAGCCCGCATCAGGACCGCTGTTCTCTGTGCTCGCGCTTCAGATGTGTGCGCTGCTCTCAAACAGTGCACAAGTTCTTTCCCTTCCTGCACTTAAATAGTTTAAAATCACATTAAAATGCGAACGCGGGAATCGTTAAGCAGAATTTAAATGCACATGTCTTATCTAACACCCGGTTCTTGGAAATTTGGAATCGGTTCTAAAATGGAAGCAATTCTCGATACCCAAGCCTACATATTAGCCCTATAAAACTCACTTAAAGGGATAGTTCACCTAAAAATGAAAATTCTGTCATTAATTACTCACCCTCATGTCATTCCAAACCCATAAGACCTTCGTTCATCTTCAGAACACAAATTAAGATATTTCTGATGAAATCCGAGAGCTCTCTGACCCTCCATAGACAGCAACACAACTGAAATGTTCCCAGGTCCAGAAACATAGTAAGGACATCGGTAAAACAGTCCATGTGACATAACAATTTATTCAACAATTCTTCTCCCCCGAGTTACCGTCTTCCGCCATTCCTCCAAGAACGCAATCGTCGTAATCAGCGTTGTTTACCTTCGGGGGGGGGAAAGCGTGCGCATGAACGTAATCATTAGGGAAAAGCGCACGTATGCGCTGTGATACTCTTTAAAATGGTGGAAGACAGTAACTCGGGGGAGAAGAATTGTTGAATAAAGTCATTATTTTTGTTTTCTTTGCACACAAAAAGTATTCTCGTAGCTTCGCAAAATTTAAGTTGACCCACTGATGTCACATGGACTGTTTAACCGATACTACATTTCTGAACCTGGGAACATAACAGTTGCATTTCTGTCTATGAGAGGGTCAGAGAGCTCTCACATTTCATCAGAAATATCCTAATTTGTGTTCCAAAGATGAACGAAGGTCTTACGGGTTTGGAATGACATGAGGTTGGAATGACGTGAGTAATTAATGACAGAATTTTCATTTTGGGGTGAACTTACCCTTTAATGAGCACGTTTGCTGAGAAAAAAGAACATCATTTGCCCTCTGTTGTTCACAGGCAGCGTCTCTGGAGGAAACCTTCAGCCCAGACATGGACTTTCCTCTGAGTCTCCCGCTGTCTGATGCGGACGAGCCTCCAGCGGTGCGTCCATCTGAGGCAGAGCTCTGTCCGTCTGCAGCCCTGCCGGACCTCCACTCCAGCGGCTTCGTCTCCTGCGACCACAACTACACGGTGGAGGACACCGTCCAGCAGAAGAGGCGCATCGAGCAGCTGCAGGAGCAACTGGAGAAGCTGCGCAAGAGACTGAAGACGGTGCAGCAGAAGTGCCGGCGGCAGGAGAGGCAGCTGGAGCGCTTCAGAGCCATGAGCGAGGTCCAGAAGACCGGAGAGAGCTACGTTATCCTGCCCAAAGAGATCTACGACGTCCTGAAGGGAATAGAGACCATCGGTGCCTTGTGAGGGGAGTCGATTCGAGAGACAGTTTTAAGTGGTTTTAGCTTTTCTTTTTGGGGTTTTAATTCTTCTGTCAATCATGACTTGTGTTCTGAATGTGTGTGAACGTCAGACTTTTCTGTCGTGTTCTCTTTGACTGAAGGAGGTTCAGATGGACAGAATGAAGTTTAGCAGCTGTGGGTGTTGATGTCGGTTCTGATCACAGATCTTTGTGGAACCGAAGGTCCTTTCAGGAGAGGATCGTCCGGTTCAGAGCAGAACTAACTCAACATGCAATAACTGCGTGAGAAGATTCAGGTGTGATCGTTCGTCCGTTTACAGCGTTGCATACGTCTGATTCGGTCAGAGTAACTAAACCCTTTAGCACTTGTGAAAATAGTGTGTGCACTTCGATGCCAGACGAGCCTCGGTGCATGAGAGACTCGAGCGACGCTGGAACTGATGCTGACAAACGCTTCAGTAAATCAGGTTCTCATTATCAGCAGATTTGTTGAAATGTTTTGTTTGTTCAGTTATTAAATGTTCTTCTAATTTAAACTCTGTAGAATTTATACTGACTAGTCTGTTTTGATTTGATTAATGTACTAAGATGACCAAACTGGACTTCACTAAACACATTTTAAGTAGCCATAGAGTCACATATCAAAGGGCTTTGAGCTGTTTGTTGTTGTTTTTCACCCCTTGCTGATTCATTTATTATTTACACAACTTTAATAATTGTGGAATCAATTTAAGCCATATAAAGGTAAAAATAGATTTTTTGCTGGGAAAACTTCAATCATAGTTGCCTTACGGTCACAGTGCAATTGTTCATGTGTTTGACTGTTTCAATACAGCGCTCTCATTCTTGACCTGAGCTTGTGCTCGAATGAGTGTCGTCTGAATGTCATGGTTTATTACTGTCCTGTACAGACACACTTAATTGAAGATGATTGTATATATGGTCAATAGCTGGTCAGATTTTCAAGGCATCAAAACAAAACTCTACCACAATAACAAAAGTTTCCACCAAAATATGAATTATATGAATTAGATCATAACAAATGAATATGATAAATGATTCAAACTATGTAAGAGTCTTTTTCAGAATCTGTTAATTTCTCTATCCTTGGAATTTTTATGAAAAGGATGGTTGATAACTGCAGTAACTACTATGGTGAATGTTTGTGAGGGTAAACTGGGAACAGCAGCATGAGCTCAACACGGGTGTTTTGATCATCACAGAAATGTTCGTTTACGTGCTGCGTGTTACTCATAACCTTGAAGATGTCTTTCCACCATCAGATTAAACAAACTCTCTTCTAGAAACTATGAAACCAGTGAGTTCAGTTTTTTTTAATTTGGGGTCAATGACATTTATTTATATATATATATATATATATATATATATATATATATATATATATATATATATATATATATATATATATATATATATATAGAAATTTATAGAATTTGCAGATTTCCTCTCAGACCTCTTGATTAATGTTGATAAAGCGCTAATTGTCGGAGACTTTAACATTCACGATGATAATACAGATGATGCATTAGGACTTGCAATTACAGACTTAATAAACTCTTTTAGGGTCAAGCAAATCATCACTGGACCCACTCACCATTTTAATTAAATGCTAGATTTAATTATATCGCATGGAACTGATCTTACTGATACAGGTTTTGTACGTCAAAGTGATGTTACTGACCACTACCTTGTATCGTGCATGCTGCGTTCGACACTATAGATCATGACATACTCATAGATTGATTACAAAACTATACAGATATTCAAGGGCAGGCTTTAAGATGGTTTAGATCCTATGGACTGCTGCAAGGATCGGTCTTAGGCCCTCTGCTATTTTCAATATACATGTTGCCCCTTGGTAATATTATTAGAAAATACAGGATTAGTTTCCACCGTTATGCTGATGATACTCAACTATATATCTCAACAAGACCAGATGAAACTTCTAAATTATCTAAACTAACAGAGTGTATAAAAAGATTGGATGACCAATAATTTTCTCCCATTAAATTCAGATAAGACAGAGATATAATTTATTTGACCAAAAAAACAGTACACAGAATCTCTTGGATTATAATTTGCAGCTAGACGGATGTACTGTTACTACCTCTACAGTCAACAATCTGGGTGTTATATTAGACAGCAACTTGTCTTTTGAAAATCATATTTCCCATGTTACAAAAACAGCATTCTTCCATCTTAGAAACATTACCAAGCTACGAAACAGGTTACCTGTTTCTGATGCAGAAAAGCTAGTTCATGCATTCATGACCTCTAGACTGGACTATTGTAATGCACTGCTAGCTGGTTGTCCTGCATCTTCAATAAACAAGCTACAGGTAGTCCAAAATGCAGCGGCTAGAGTCCTTACTAGGTCAAGAAAATATGATCATATTACCCCAATTTTACAGTCTCTGCACTGGCTACCTATCAAGGTCCATATCAGTTACAAAATATTATTACTTACCTATAAGGCCCTTAATGGTTTAGCTCCTGCGTACCTAACTAGTCTTCTACCACGCTACAATCCATCACGCTCCCTAAGGTCGCAAAACTCTGGACTTTTGGTAGTACCTAGGATAGAAAAGTCCACTAAAGGAGGTAGAGCCTTTTCACATTTGGCTCCCAAACTCTGGAATAGTCTTCCTGATAACGTTCGGGGTTCAGACACACTCTCTCTGTTTAAATCTAGATTAAAGACACATCTCTTTAGCCAAGCATTCACATAATGCATTTTATAATCTTGTACTTCAGTTATATCTGATCAAATGCATATTATTATTCTTTTGCTTGGATGAACACATTTTTGCTTGGTTGGAACAGCAGCTACACTATTTTTTCTCTATTTTGCTTCTCTGTTTCTGCCACGGGATTGGCATCCTGAGATAATTAGGAATTACACAAGCTTCGGTCTGGATCCCGCCCTTACAAAGATCTGTGATGACCGAACACCTGAGAAGAGATGATGCCAACCCCTCAGAGGACCTCAGATGATGCCAACCCTCAGACAACATACAGAACTACCAAATTCTGCTATAAGTTTGATTGCAACATATAATCATTTCTGTTAATAGTGTTCACCATCTGTTTGAATACATCTCATTAACTAACTGCATGATTTTTACTGTACGTTTCTGCCATATGGACATCAACTTGACATAGTCACCACTGATAGGCTACACTAAATATAATCTAAACACTTTAATTTTCTGTGAAGCTGCTTTGTAATAATTTGTATCGTGAAAAGTGCTATACGAATAAGCATGAAATAATGTTGTGAATAAAATATAGGGGGGAATGGGGTGGGCAGGTAGAACTAACCTGTCTCACGATGGTCTAAACCCCGCTCACGTCAGTATTTGTAACTTAGAGAAATATGGATTCTATCCTTCAAACAGAAATTGAATTATCATTTCTGTTTGTTAACAAATGATGCTGTTTCTTAAAATTGTTTTGTGTTTCATTAATTGTTAAACCCTGTTTAATGGCAGTTATATTTTGGCTAATTACCTCATATAACCCTAACTGTTTAAAAACTGTATTTTCACCCTGTTGTTATAAAGGTGCAAAGTGGCTCTGTTTAACGAGATATGACGCCGCACATAACCTTGTGCTGTTTTGGCTGTAATCTCACCTTTATTTTCTCACTTTTATTTATGATAATAAACTCAAGTGAAGTAAACCCACAACACATGAGCCACATTATTATATCATAACAGCCCTAAAACTAATTCTGAAAAGCAGAGTAATGTAATGCGACCACTAGATGACAGCGTTGGTCTGTTATTATCTTGTTTTTCTTGTTGCAAAAAACACACACACACACACACACACATTTGTAATCCATTAAGGAAGGTGTTTCTTAGGAAACATACATTGCCGAGTGTGTGTAGATAGATCAGAGAACTGTAATGTGTGTGAATCTGTGTGACCGCAAGAGAGCGCCACTGCTCATTCATTCTAAAAATCACGTTTGAGCGGGTCTCTCTCTCTCTCTCTCTCTCTCTCTCTCTCTCTCTCTCTCTCTCTCTCTCTCTCTCTCTCTCTCTCTCTCTCTCTCTCTCTCTCTCTCTCTCCACTCGAGCACACATTCGGAACAGCTGCGCGGTAAGTGTTACTCAATCTTTTGTCGGATTTTCAAAACTTCTCTTATGATGATACAGTATCACTCGGTTGATGTTTCGTGTCTTTCATTTCAGACTCACGCTGTTTTGGGACAGTGTTGGGTTAGTAGGATCTGGATTACACGAAACGACAGTTATCAGTTACAAAGTCTAGTATGATGAATTAATTCCGTATAATATGATTACATCGCGGATTATGACTTTTCTTTCGAGATATAAAACCTGTAAAGAACATCAAGTAGAAAGTAGAGTGGTTTGTATGCAGCTTTTGCATTAGTCAGGTGAGTTTAGTGTGTTGAGTTTAAAACTAGAGATGAGTGCTTTGGGTTTGTTTTGAACAAATCAGCTGAAGTAACATTGGAGGACAAACCCGCACTGGATTCTTATATGCAGTGAGACCACAGTGAGGTTTACAGCAGACAGACTAACTGATGATGAGATGAGACGAGAGAGTCTCTCCAGAATGTCTTTATTATGTAACCAGGTCCTGTTCGAGACCAGAGATGGTGAATAGAGCACAGAACCTGATGAAAACTATCTCTGATAGACAGACCAGCACTTCTCAACTGGTGGGTCACGACTCAAAAATTGATCCCTGGCCTTTTCTGGTCAGATTGCAGACAGAAGAGAAGAATCAGTACTAAATGCAATGGTTTGTGTGACCACAGTGTGTTAATTATTGGCTGTCAACTACTGAAAAATAACAGATAGAAACGAAATGATCATGCTGTAAGGACAGTATAAAACTAAAATGTTTTTGTTCAGCCTGGTCACTGCTTGATGTCCAATGTAATATGTGGGTCAAAGCAGTGGAAAAGCACTGAAACAGGCGTGATGTCAGTGTAGCGTGGCGTGTTTTGACACGCGTGTGATACTGTAGGTAAAGGCCTCATGTTTTACTGCTCACACAAGCCTCTTCATAAATCAGGATAAGACATTTTCTGCACTTTTTCCCCTAGAAAATATGTTTTTACTGATCTGACCATTAATATAACACCGTTTTCATACAGTATTATGCTATATTACCTTTTCTTGATCCTGTTGATCGGATTAGAGTAAATTATAAACACACACCCCCCCATCGATCTGCCGGTTGTGCTTTCATCAGGAAGAGATCTGAGCAATAATTATGAAGACAATAACGTGAAGGCGTGAACTGATAAAACACACCTTGATTGCACTGTATAAAAGTGTTTGTGAAAGCATCACTATAGGACAGACTGAATGTTTATTACTCGCTGGTTTGCAGATACTTTTTATCCACAGCAATTAACTTGAGATAAATCTAATTGTTCATTCTGTGATTTTTCCTGCACAGTGACTCAGATCACAAGAATGTGCGGTTAGTTATCTGCCCTGTTTGAAAACTAGGGCACATAATAAGAGTTAAACATTGACTGGCTAGAAAACAGACTGACTCATTGGTAACATGCAGAAAACAGGCAAAACCCAAGATCAGGCTTGTTCTATTCTGTAAAAACTCTCTGCTGATGTTCAGCTGTTGAGGACTTCACTGCACTTTCTCCACATCTCTGAGAAACAGCAGCACTTCAATCCCATGTTTTTGTCCCGCTGGAGTAGAGCATGCAATGCTCATTCGACTCTGTTCTCCTCAGTTCTCTCCTTCTTTCCACTCTGTCCTCTTCTGTCCTCCTCTGTTCTCTCCTTTGTTCCACTCTGTCCTCCTCTGTTCTCTTCTTTGTTCGACTCTGTCTTCCTCTGTTCTCTCCTTCATTCCACTGTGTTCTCTCCTTCGTTCGACTCTGTCCTCCTCTTTTCTCTCCTTCGTTCAAGTCTGTCCTCTTCTGTTCTCCTCTGTTCTCTCCTTCGTTCGACTCTGTTCTCCTCTGTTCTCCTCTGTTCTCTCCTTCGTTCGACTCTGTCCTCCTCTTTTCTCTCCTTCGTTCGAGTCTGTCCTCCTCTGTTCTCTCCTTCGTTCGACTGTCCTCTTCTGTTCTCCTCTGTTCTCTCCTTTGTTCGACTCTGTCCTCCTCTGTTCTCTCCTTCGTTCAACTCTGTCCTCCTCTGTTCTCTTCTTCGTTCAACTCTGTCCTCTTCTGTTCTCCTCTGTTCTCTCCTTTGTTCGACTCTGTCCGCCTCTGTTCTCTTCTTCGTTCAACTCTGTCCTCTTCTGTTCTCCTCTGTTCTCTCCTTCGTTCGACTCTGTCCTCCTCTTTTCTCTCCTTCGTTCGACTCTGTCCTCTTCTGTTCTCCTCTGTTCTCTCCTTCATTCGACTCTGTCCTCCTCTGTTCTCTCCTTCGTTCGACTCTGTCCTCCTCTGTTCTCTCCTTCGTTCGACTCTGTCCTCCTCTGTTCTCTCCTTCGTTCGACTCTGTCCTCTTCTGTTCTCCTCTGTTCTCTCCTTTGTTCCACTCTGTCCTCCTCTGTTCTTCTCTGTTCTCTCCTTTGTTCGACTCTGTCCTTCTCTGTTCTCTCCTTCGTTCCACTCTGTCCTCCTCTGTTCTCTCCTTCGTTCCACCCTGTCCTCCTCTGTTCTCTCCTTCTTTCCACTCTCTCCTCCTCTGTTCTCTCCTTCGTTCCACTCTGTCCTCTTCTGTTCTCTCCTTCGTTCGACTCTGTCCTCCTCTGTTCTCCTCTATTCTCTCCTTTGTTCGACTCTGTCCTCCTCTGTTCTCTCCTTCGTTCCACTCTGTCCTCCTCTGTTCTCTCCTTCTTTCCACTCTCTCCTCCTCTGTTCTCTCCTTCGTTCCACTCTGTCCTCTTCTGTTCTCTCCTTTGCTCGACTCTGTCCTCCTCTGTTCTCTCCTTCGTTCCACTCTGTCCTCCTCTGTCCTCTCCTTCGTTCCACTCTGTCCTCCTCTGTTCTCTCCTTCTTTCCACTCTCTCCTCCTCTGTTCTCTCCTTCGTTCCACTCTGTCCTCTTCTGTTCTCTCCTTCGTTCCACTCTGTCCTCCTCTGTTCTCCTCTATTCTCTCCTTTGTTCGACTTTCTCCTCCTCGGTTCTCTCCTTCGTTCGACTCTGTCCTCCTCTGTTCTCTCCTTCGTTCCACTCTGTCCTCCTCTGTTCTCTCCTTCGTTCGACTCTGTCCTCCTCTGTTCTCTCCTTCTTTCCACTCTCTCCTCCTCTGTTCTCTCCTTCGTTCCACTCTGTCCTCTTCTGTTCTCTCCTTCGTTCCACTCTGTCCTCCTCTGTTCTCCTCTATTCTCTCCTTTGTTCGACTCTGTCCTCCTCTGTTCTCTCCTTCATTCGAATCTGTCCTCCTCTGTTCTCTCCTTCGTTCGACTCTGTCCTCCTCTGTTCGCTCCTTCGTTCGACTCTGTCCTCCTCTGTTCTCCTCTGTTCTCTCCTTCTTTCGACTCTGTCCTCCTCTGTTCTCTCCTTCGTTCCACTCTGTCCTCCTCTGTTCTCTCCTTTGTTCCACTCTCTCCTCCTCTGTTCTCTCCTTCGTTCCACTCTGTGTTCTCTCCTTCGTTCGACTCTGTCCTCCTCTGTTCTCTCCTTCGTTCCACATTGTTCTCCTCTGTTCTCTCCTTTGTTCGACTCTGTCCTCCTCTGTTCTCTCCTTCGTTCCACTCTGTGTTCTCTCCTTCGTTCGACTCTGTCCTCCTCTGTTCTCTCCTTCGTTCCACATTGTTCTCCTCTGTTCTCTCCTTTGTTCGACTCTGTCTTCCTCTGTTCTCTCCTTCGTTCCACTCTGTGTTCTCTCCTTCCTTGGACTCTGTCCTCCTCTGTTCTCTCTTTCGTTCCACTCTGTCCTCCTCTGTTCTCCTCTGTTCTCTCCTTCGTTCGACTTTCTCCTCCTCTGTTCTCCTCTGTTCTCTCCTTCGTTCGACTCTGTCCTCCTCTGTTCTCTCCTTCGTTCCACTCTGTCCTCCTCTGTTCTCCTCTGTTCTCTCCTTCGTTCCACTCTGTCCTCCTCTGTTCTCTCCTTCGTTTGACTCTCTCCTCCTCTGTTCTCCTTTGTTCTCTCCTTTGTTCGACTGTCCTCCTCTGTTCTCCTCTGTTCTCTCCTTCTTTCGACTCTGTCCTCCTCTCTTCTCTCCTTTGTTCGACTCTCCTCCTCTGTCCTCCTCTGTTCTCTCCTTCGTTCGACTCTCTCCTCCTCTGTTCTCCTCTGTTCTCTCCTTCGTTCGACTCTGTCCCTGGGTTCCTCTCCAAACAGTCTTCATCCAGACATGGTCCGCGTGATTTCTGCCATGAGAGCGATGTGGAGTGTGTTTAGGATTGCAAACACATGTGATTTAATTTGTGCAACAGAGATGTCAAATCCAATACAACCTTTTCACATCACACCTTATGACATCTGGCTTTGTCTTTTGGTTTGGATCTCGTTTTAGATGTATTGGATGTTTTACAGGGTGTTAAATCTGTTAACCAGCATGTGCGCTGGAGAATCTTTTCAGGATGATGTCATTACATGACTATTGGCCTCAGGCAAAACAGATGCAACAGATTCACTCAGTGACACCCATGATTTATGTCTGCACTGCAGGATTATATAGTGCTTTTAGGATTATATCTCACTAGTCAATACTTTGTACTTACTTTCACATGTGTATGGGAATAATGTAGTGATCAAACAAATGAAAACTTTCTTATATGTGACCCTGGACCACAAAACCAGTCATAAGGGTCAATTATTTGAAATTGAGACGTATACATCATCTGAAAGCAGAATAAATAACCTTTCCATTGTGTATGGATTGTTGGGATAGAACAATATTTGGCATATATTTATATTGAGACAATATATTTATATTTATTTGTGAAAATTGCCTTTAAAGTTGTCCAAATGAAGTCATTAGCAATGCATATTACCAATCAAAAATTAAGTTTTGATATATTTATAGTAGGAAATTTACAAAATGATTTTTGGCATAAAATAAAAATCAATAATTTTAAGCTTTTAAGCAGAAACTGTGTGTGTTAGTCTAAACAGTTGTTGTGCTCATATTTAAGCTGAGAGCTGATGTGCTGTACGGATGTGTCCATCAGCGTCTGAACTGCGGCTCGTTTGTTTTTTAGGAGAGCATGTCATAACGCAGAGACTCATTCTCTCAGCCTCTGACTGAAGGTCATTCTCCTCTCCATCTGTGACCCATTCCTCTACACATCCATCATGTCCATCGCACTCAAACAGGTGTTTAACAAAGACAAGACGTTCCGGCCCAAGCGTAAGTTTGAGCCGGGCACGCAGCGCTTCGATCTGCACAAACGAGCGCAGGCTTCGCTGAACTCGGGCGTGGATCTGAAAGCGGCGGTGCAGCTGCCACAGGGCGAAGATCTGAACGACTGGGTGGCTGTTCATGTGGTGGACTTCTTCAACCGCATCAACCTGATCTACGGCACGGTGTGCGAGTTCTGCACGGAGAAGAGCTGTCCGGTCATGTCCGGTGGCCCACGGTTTGAGTACCGCTGGCAGGACGAGCACAAGTACAAGAAGCCCACGCCGCTGCCCGCACCGCAGTACATGAACCTGCTGATGGACTGGATAGAGATGCAGATCAACAACGAGGACATCTTCCCCACCAGCATCGGTGAGTGTTTAAATGTGACCTGGAGCACAAAACCAGTCATAAGTAGCACAGGTATATTTGTAGCAATAGCCAAAAATACATTGTATGGGTCAAAATTATCAATTTTTCTTTTATGCCAAAAATCATTAGGATATTAAGTAAAGATCATGTTCCATGAAGATATTTAGTAAATTTTCTACCGTAAATACATCAAAACTTAATTTCGGATTAGTAATATGCATCGCTAAGAACTTCATTTAGACAACTTTAAATGCAATTTACTCAGCATTTTGATTTATTTGCACCCTGATTTATTTGATTTTCAAATAGTTGTATCTTGGCCATATATTGTCCTATCCTAACAAACCATACATCAATGGAAATATAAATCTCAATTTCAAAAAAGTGACCCTTATGACTGGTTTTGTGGTCCAGGGTCACATATTATAAATGTAGTTTTTGACTATGTTTGGTATGAGTAATATTGTTTGTTGCTGAAATTGCAGATGTTTGAAAGGATAGGGTTTCAAAAATGAGCATTCTTCAGTGCTGCGAAAGTGTTTTAGTGATCAATTCATACTGTGACCATTACAGTTGGTCTTCAGCTGTAGTTCTGGGGATTCTCTCACAAGAAAGTTTTTAAAAGAGTTGCATTTTGTAACAATATACTTCATGTTTGCAAAGTTTATTTAAGCCATTAGTGAAACAGCTGCTGTAAGAACAGTCGGTTCTCTTCTGCATGCAGCCTTGTGATGGATTTGTTAAATTTCAGTTCATCTTGAGCTGTTATTTGTAATAATCTTTTTAGACCATTAATCGTCAAATCCTCTGTAAACACTGCAGGCATCATGATGCTTGCAGACATGCAGGTGCTGCTAAACACCTCACAAATCCTCAATTCAAGTGATTTTGACTTTGTATGTGACCAGATGTGGTTGTTAACTATGTAATTAGTCCATTCATTTCCATTGAGTTTTCCATTGCCTTTATTTGGTCATAGAGACCCTGTCTCACCCTCTGTGTGATCATATACACACACAGAAAACCCTTGTTTTCACAGTCTGTGGTTCCTGTGGGTCGTTCATCACAGCGAGAGGCCAGAAGGTCTCGTTCACAGGAACACAATCACCTGTCAATAATTCAAGGCCATCAGATGCCCTGCAGACACATCAGCTCTCATTGCTGTAACCGAAGCCTGTCGTGACCCACAGTGGCCTGACATACTGAAACACAGCACTCTTCACTCCTCTGCTTTCAGATCCTCTCACAACACCATTTTAATGCACTTTGACAGATATTTGTACATTCATATTGCTAAAACAATTATACAGATACAGACAGATTAAAAAATGTAAATCAATTTCCATTAATAAATAAAAGAGAAAAAATACAGTGTATAATTGAAAAGAATAAAATAAATCCTACTAATAAAAGAAGCAGAGTGCTGGTGAAATGTGCTGTAGACGGGGTCTGGCGTCATGTGGTTTCAGACCGTGTGCCGTCTTGTGTTCGCCTCATAAGAACTGCGTGAAGACCCACTTCCAGAAGCTGATTGTTGTTTGTTTGATGTTTTTCTCAACTGGTGAATTCTTGATTTTGTTTGTCAGTGGACAATCGGCTCAGTCACTGATTGTAATATTTTCACAGATTCTAATCAGATCTCTATGGGATGTTGTGGTTTTATGGCATCTCTCTCAGTATCTCTCAGTTCTTTCACTTCAGTGTTAAAGTTTACTTAGGATGTGATGTTTAGACATACTGTAGATAGTACAGTACTAGGGGTGCACTGATATGAAAATTTTGGCCGATACCGATAATTCTTTATAAATGAAAGCCGCTAACCGATATGTTGGCCGGAATTAAACAGCATTAAACACTTCAGCATAAATCAAACATAAAGCAGCCTTGCACCGTGTCCTAACTACACGCGACGCGACAGGATTCCAGCGAAAGGCAGTTTGGGTGTCCACACTACACGCGACGAGACAGCGCAACGCGACGGAATCAATCAAATATCACAGCCAATCAGAAGCGTGTGTGGGCGGGCTCTCCTTGGAAGCACACTGCACTCGCAAAGAAATGGATATGTTTATAATCTAATTCATAAATATTAAACCTTTTTAACATTATTAAAAGTACATACTGAGTGACTGATGCCATCTTTGTCATGGAATACGCTTGTTGGTTCACATGGAGATCGCAGTTTTAACGTACATCTTATTTTCAAGATCTGAGGTAAACTATCTGTTGTTGCTTTCAGTATGGTTATAACGGTCACGCAGAATGATATTCAAGCTCACATTAGACACGTTTAACATTGAATAAAGCACATAATCAGTACCTGAGATTATCACTGTCATTAGTCTGTATGTTGTTCCAGCCGCGACGTCGCGGAAATAGAAACCGTTTCTAAATTAGAAATTTCGCGGCTAGTTAGGACAAAAACTCCGATTAACATGGAAAAGATACTTTACCTGGTCAACGGTTGCTTTGTCGCATCCAGTGTAGACAGACTTCAGCTGTTGCGGCGCGGCGCCGGTGTAGACACGTGTGTGACGTAAAAAAAAAAAAAAATAATAATGTGCCATGGATAAATTAAACGGAAAAGCATCCGCTCCGACTATTAAATTATTTTAATTAAACCATATTATTGATGAAAATAATAAAATAAAAATAAAAGTGTTGGTTTATTATTAATATATCAATGATTTTGAAAAAGAAGTAGGCAATCTTAAAGTAATACCACTGTTTCAAATAGCAGCATGCAGTTTTAGGTGCGTGCGCTGCTGAAGAGCTGAATGAACACCAGTAAACTGAAGCGTTTTTTATTTATACAACATAAACATAATAGGGTGAATTCGGGTAATCTGGGACAATGGGTAATCTGGGACACCTAAACTCCAGTGTGTTTATTTCCTGTTCTAATAAAATTTTGTCAACAGGACTTTTACTATAATTTTAGCATGGATGTGTGTGACTGAAATCACATGACTTCATGGGGGTGATTCCACAGAAAGGGGCAGGGCACTTGTTAATCAAGAAGCTCCCCTGGGAATTGCATGACAAGGTCAATGACATAGGATTATGACTAAATTAATGTTAAGGACATAAATCTGTCATAATTAAGACAATGTTCCTAATTGTTGTCAAATTATGTTTGTGATCTATTCAAGCAACAAAATATGTATTAAAGTGTTGAAAATGTGTTTGTTTGTTTTTTTCTTTCAAACATTTTTTTGTTGTCCCACATTATCAAATATGATTGAGAATGTGGGACAGCATGCTTTGGGTAATCTGAGACAGTCTTAAAATGGGGGAAATATGCATTTAGGGACTTTATAAATTTAATGACAAGGGTTAATATATGCCATAATGAGAAATGGGTGTTAATGCTGGAGGTTATAACATTTGCACAAGTTCACAGTAGCTAGCAGCTAGCTAGAGAGATGCTACAGAGATGGAATCTGGGAAACGTATTCCAATAGCATGCAAAGGTATCAGGATGAAGTAAACCGTTAATTTCATTTCCCAAATTCCCAATTAGTTTAGTATATACAATGGTTCAAATCACTGAGCAGGAGGGGGATCTGCGCCCAGGCCAGTTCACAATGTTCTGTTCACAAACACACACACACACACACACCCCACACACACAGTCATTAAGTCAGCTAAAATATGAAAATATCCATACCTTTAATTAACTCAGTGAAATGTATTACAAAATGTAACGTCAGGAAAAGAGATGGCAACAGAAAGAGCGAGGAAGAGAGAGAGAGAGGGAAATAAGAGAAAAACGAAGAAGCTAAACCAATGGAATGAGAGTAGAATGAAGGGAGCTATTGGTGATATTGTGTTTGGCATGCATAAAGTATGGTGAATATAGGCTTTTTTTAGTCCTAATACATATGTCCCCAGATTATAAAGTGACCTGTCCCAGATTATCAAATTAAGGCAGAATTTTTATTATTATTATTTTTTTTTTTTTTTGGCACAAAAACACTTAATAGGTGTGGCATGTCTCCTCTGGGCATAATATCTACATTATTTCTTCTGGTGTGGTTAGAAAACATCTTAGAGATTTCAGAAAAGTCTAATGTTTGATCTAATGTGTTAGATATCGAAATAAATCGCATAAGTCAAATTTGCAAAAAATGTCCCAGATTACCCAAATTCACCCTATTATAACTTATATATACACAAAAAGACGCAAATGCGCAAGTTATCTTGAACTAAGTTATGCGCTAATAAGATGTGACACGCTCTTAGCTCTTCCCGCAACAACGCGCTGCCTGAAACAGACAAATTAGACCAACAAATTCACAACGTTTTAGTATAATGGTGTTCTCATATATATGATAGTCCCAATCATTGTTATTAATGTTGTGCATTGCTGTTTGAGCTGCGTGCGCTTAAACTGAAGAGCTGAATGAACACTGGTAAACTGAAGCGCTTTGCTGGCAGTTTATTTAACTCAAGGAAATGCATCATATATTAGATTAATCAGCTATTTATACAACATAAACTAAACATAATATTACAACTTGTTTGTACAAAAAGACGCAATTGCACAAGTGAACTCGAACTAAGTTAAGTGCTAACCACATTGTGTAACTGTGTTGTGGATGCGCTTTCCCCGCAACAACGCGCTGAAACACGACAAATTAAACCAAAGAATTCACAACATTTTATAATAATAGTGTTGTCATTATAATATTATATATGATAGTCTCAATCATATAGTTATTAATGCTGTGCGCTGTTTGAGCTGCATGCGCTGAGCTAAAGATGATCACCGGCAAACTGAAACGCTCTATTAGCTTAACCAAACGAATTCTATAGGCCTAAAAAGAAGAAAAGTAAACAAAATAAACACAATATTACAACCTACAATTGCACAAAAGCCTGCAAATGCACAAGCGAACTTAACTGTGCATGAATGTGTAGCTGCGTTGTGGATGCGCTCTTCCCGTAACAACTCGCTAAAACAGGGCGCACAAAGATTCCATTAATTATTTTACAGTAATGTTCTCATTATAATATGACAGACTAGCCCTGTACATGTTGCACTTCACTTTACTTTCCTTTTCGAAGTGATTCCAATAATATTTCAAGCAATTAAAAAACATCATGGCGAACAGTGCGCATCTGAAGTGCCTCTGCAGGAAATAATGCATTATTTATCGGCTTTAATATATCGGCCAAATTTTCTTATCGGTTCGATAACGACAACAGAAAAAAATAACATTTATCGGCCGATACCAATATGGTGGCCGATATATCGTGCATCCCTATACAGTACAGACTATAAGGAGTGAGTTATCTGTTTCGTTCCTAATGGCTTTAGTACCTGCAGTTGCTTAGTTTTCCTGATTTTTTTAAATTGTTTGAAAATGAGTTTCCCATATTTCTTCATTTTTGTTTGCGAAGTTCTTCCAAGACAGTATTTTTTTTTTACAGTTTGTTCCAGTTGTTCAAACATTGGTTTCTATTAACTTTTTCTCAATTATAGTCAGTTGATTTTGAATGTATTGAGTTTTTTGTTTTGTTTTAATGTTTCACAGTAAAGCAGTGAATCTCTGTTATTGGGGTTTCCATATTTCTGATTGATCAGCACTCTGAGGTGCTTGCACATTGCTTAGAAAGTTTCTGTTTTCAGCATTGACTGTTTTGCTGTTCTTTTACAGCTCAATTGAGCCCTACTGTAGTGTGATCATTGCCAGTATCCAGAAACCTCTCCAACAGCATTTGTATTGTTTTGCTGCTTGTTGTTTTCTGGTTCCCCTCTGTGCTGCAGCTCTGGGACTCTGATGCTGGAATATATGTGGCACATATTTAAAGTCTGTTTGTGATGTGAGTAGTTCTTTATGGAGTTCAAGCCAGATCTGATATGGGGCTCAGTGTTGGCTCTGTCTCAATGGTTTGACAGACGTTGTTTTTGTGAGGGTGTAATCATTTCAGTGAATGGTGGGATTGAAGTGTCAGGAAGTGTCTCTCAGTTTGAGGAAGAGGAAGATCCTGTCCATTGCATTTGACATCCTGTGTCAGTTTTTGGGGGTTATTTGCTCTTCTATAGGCTACTGAATTGTAAATATACATGTATATGATGTGTTATGATGGGAAATTGAGGCCTCATCAAAGCTGCACTCGAGTACCAAATTCATCATCATCTACCGCACATTTCAGTCATCAGAAGTTCTGTGAAGAGCGTAAAAGCCAGTGGTTTTCTGAGGTCTGTCATGAGTTTGTCTTTTGATATGGAGCTGTAATGCAGTCAGCAAACCAGTCAAAGAAAATGAATCAACACCAGTCAATCTAAACCAGTCCTGCTCCTGGAAATCTAAATTCCTGTACTTCTCTAACAAACATGCTTGTAATTGTATTCAATAATCCTCTAAATATTGATTAATTGTTTCATGTGTTGAATCTAAACTTGGAGGAAGGATCAGAATTTAAACTGACTGGACCGAATGGGTTGAAATAAAATCCTGACTAGTAAAGCGCTGTTTTTGGCCCTAAACTCAGAATGCTCCTCAGCGTCTGTCGGTCCAAGGAATCACTATCAAACTCTAATTCAGAACGTGAGGCTTCATCGAGCTGCAGAATATAAATGTTCACAGTAGTTTGTTTTTCAGACTGTATTATGAGCAGATTAAGAAGGCTGATGACCTACAGTTACTAACCCACCCTCCCCAACCCATCACATGACTGAGAGCCTAAACCGGTCAGCAGCTCGGCTTATCCTGCGCTGACTAGGCTTTCAGACAGTCTTATGAAGATATATCATAATGCTGTGGATAATTGAATTACACACAGCTGTAACACACTATATAACACTGTACAGCAGCTCTAACCCGACTAACATCATGTTCAATTTAAGTCATTCTGAGTCTTTTGTTTTTAGCTCCAGTGTTTTGTACTGATGACTGTATGACTTGAAATATGAAATCTGTGGTTATTCAGTGAAATGAGGCTGTTTACATGGGAACGTGGGCCTGAAAGCTTGATGAAGTACGCTTCCCCTGTTCTTCAGAGCGCTGAACAGCTTCCTCTGCTTCTGTGATCCAGTGTAAAGTGAGTCTGAAGTCACATTGATTCATAAGAGCCGCTGATCTGTGATCTGAATGCTGCTCGACAGTTTGAAAACAAGGAGTGTTTCATTCGGCCATGAGCAGAACATAATGAGCTTTTGTGAGGAAACAAAGGCACTAATTCAGTGTCACAAACACACAAACTCACATACGCTTACACAACAGCCACATGTACAGTCTTTCCACAAATACACAGGCATTATTTTGCATAAGAATAACTGCTTGAGGATTTGTTTGTACTTAAAAATTATGCAAATGCAAGATTTATTCCTGCTGTTTCCCATTCAGACTCTCGTCCATCATCCGCGCTGCGGTCAAACAGACCATAATCTCGCTCAGCAGATCGTCCACAGAGGGATTTTTCATTTTTGCTTCGTTTTTCAGGTCAGCTGCTGTAGAGAAGGACACTTCCTGTAGGTGTTCAGGTGATTTCCTGTTTTTAGTGATATTCGTATTAAACAGTCAGTTTTGCTGTTCTAATCTGTCATTCAAACAATGAAGCAGGGAAACAGAGAATTACAGATATTATATATTCACTGTGTGTTCACTGCATTCATATGTGTCGAATTAGATGAATGTGATCATTAAACATACTAATGGACAGCTGTGTGTGTGTGTGTGCGCTTGTTTATGCTACATTACTATCCTTGACCGCACAAGGATAGTAAAACCTGAAATTTTTGACATTGAGCACGAGGGAAAAAAATATTAAAAATAGTAAATGATGTTTATCTGAAAGTGTAAGAATGCAAACAGGTTTTCTGTAAGGGGTTGGGTCAGGGGATAGAAAATATAGTTTGGTCAGTATAAAAGTAATAGAAGTCTATGGAAAGTCCCCACAATTCACAGAAACAAACGTGTGTGTGTGTACCACTGAGGGTCATAATGGCATCACCATACGTGATTGTTGTCGCTGTTATTGAGATTCCTGTGGAACAGAGACTAGTGAAGGTGGTGTTCATGTTTAATTGATGTAATGTTCCTGTAACTGTTAAACTAGTCCTCTGGTTGTGAGGCGTATCTGCTCCACATCTTCATCCTCTGCCACTTCCTCTCTGTTTTTTGTTTGTTTTTCCACATTCATTCTTCCTCTTTGTGTTTTTGTCTTTCAGGAATTCCCTTCCCGAAGAACTTCATCCAGATCTGTAAGAAGATCGTGTGTCGTCTTTTCCGTGTGTTCGTGCACGTCTACATCCATCACTTCGACCGGATCCTCCTGATGGGAGCCGAAGCGCACGTCAACACCTGCTACAAACACTTCTACTACTTCGCCACCGAACTCAACCTCATCGAGCGCAAGGAACTGGAGCCACTGGTGAGAACACAACCAGACTTTCACAGGTTAAACGAGTGATGTCTGCGTCTGTGGCATAAATACAATAAAGCCTGATTTCACTTCCTTCTGAAACTCTCTTCATTTAGAAATGGACTTAATCTGCAGTTGATTCAACTGGATAAAACCTTCTTGAATTCAAGAATAATGTTGCTTTCTCATCATCTTCTTGATGCTGATAGTTTTGTTTTTCTAGTTTTTATGATCTTGTTCTGAAGCTGTATGACTTTCTTTCCTCTGTGAAGCACAGCGAGATGTTCACACAGAAAGTGAGCAGGAGCTAAAAAAAGAAAACCAGTCTATTCCAGGTCTTCTGAAGGTAAAGATGCTTTGTGGAGGAAGTTGTCAAGCACTGAACGTCTTTCTGTGAAGTCAGAAGAGAGAAAGTCATAGATTTGTAATCAATGATGACAGAACGAATCATTAGCCCTTCAGTATCAGTACCACTGCAGTGTGTGTGTGTGTGTGTGATATTGCACTAATGTGATTCTCTCTCTCTGTGGATTTCAGAAAGAAATGACCTCTAGGATGTGTTTGTGAGCGCCTCTTGACATCTGGACCGTTTCCAAACACACACCTGAGAGGCTTTTCTCAGGAGCTTTAATCTGTGAACTGGTTGCCATGGAGATGAGGTCATCAGCGGTGATTCCAGAGCCTGTGACATCATCACTGAACCGGACTGAGGCTGAGAGTGAGCAGCGCCATCTAGCGGCGAGGTGCTAACACAACAATCAGAGGACAAACCGATCGCTCAGTAGTGTTTCGTACAGACATCTGCTCAAATCCACACTGAGAAGTGGACACTTTCATTTCAACATTCAGCTCTGTGAGGTTTGGATGAGCTGCTTTCATTCATCTCCATGTCATTTTATTTCTGTTTGTGCTGCACTGAATGAGTTTTAGTCACTGGATCATTTGATGAAACGTCCAGAATTCTGTTCATCTTCAGTGGAGGAAAGTTGAAGTGAATTGAAATGCTCACACAGTATCTGCACTGATTCTCTTCAAATCTCTAGTTTGCATCCTGTTACTAAACCACTAAAATTAAGTTTATTAAGTTTAAGTGGTGTTGTGTGAGTTCCATTTTCAAGCTCTCGTCCACCTTTTTTGTTTGAGACTTGAGCATCCTGCCCTGAAAATTTCATAAATAATGCAATAAAGAATATTTTGATTGTATTTAACTGTATGGCTCCCAACATTTATGAGAACATATAGCAGAAATATTTGATTACAAAGGGTTTTTTGTTTGTTTTCTTCAGATAAATTCCGCCGCTGCTGTTTGTAATACTTCTACATATCCTTGCATTGAAATCTGGTTTTGTTGTTTCTGCATTCTGTGCAGCAAGCATCTTTAGTCGACCTGAAAAAGCCTGACTTGCAGCCTGTAAGCTCTTTATCAGTTGCACTTACCTTGATTACATGAAACCTGTAAGTCAAGAGTTTCTTCAGTGCTGCACATCTTAACTCCACGCCGGATTAGACCGCAGGTCTTGAGTGCTTTCTGCTTTTTTTAATCTCAGATTTGTGAGCTGAGGCTGATATAAGAGGCAGTGATCGCGTCTCTGCTTCTCAGTGCTGCGCCAGAGCTCCTGACGAAGACGTTTGTGCTCCTCGTTCTTCATCATGACACAGACTCGCTCAGTTTACACTGCTCAGGCAATCATAACTATCAGTCTCATTGTTTTCCCCATCGAGCCGCTGGTCCTCTCAGGTCTGTCTGCCAGAGCGTGAGCCTCGTCATGGGAGAGAAAGCCTGGTCCGGTCCGCCGCTGTGCGTGCATCTCTTCTCTGCCGTGGCGCTGGTGTGCTTCGGCCTCTACTGCATCGTCAAAGGAGTTTCCTTCGGCCTCTTCAACTGGTGGTACATTCTGGGCACCGCCTGCCTGCTGGCCACCGCATTCGCTGCCTTCCGTGTCTACGAGGTGTGTGTGATCATGGCGCAGAGGGAGATGACCGAGGAGAGCCCTGAGAAATGACCCGTTTGTCCAGCAGAGCATCAGGAGACTGTCTTCATGTGGAGTGAATTATTAAATCAGAGCTGCAGACTGAGAGAATCCATGAAGAGAACATCTGATTTCTACTGTTACAGGTCAAATGAGTGACGCGTAAAACAATATATTTTCTGTCTTTTACAATTAAATGTTCACAATGCAGGTGACAATTTTCTGTCAGTGAAAAGCGCTCATAAACAAGCATTATTATGTCTCAAAATATCCATGAAAGATGTTGGAAAAACTTTAAGGGAAAATTGTGCAAAAATATGAATTAGCTGAATATTATGATATTATGACATGAATAAGTAAATTCAGTTTTTAATAATCTTTTAGGGTAGTGAAGTGGACAAAAGACAAATGTCCTTTTTCAGATCCTTTACTAAAACTAATGTAAAAATAACCTTGTGTTTTTTTTTTATTGATTAAATCAGGGGAAAACAAACTTGCTTGTGCTTGTTGGTAGAGTTATTGGATCGTAGATGTCAGTTTGAAATGATCCTTATTGACATTCGACTGAAGCTGAAGATTAAGGGAAATTTCATGATTTAATGCAAGATTCATTAGGGCCAAATGACACCATCATTAAAATGCTTTGAAAAGATCTGTTGTGAAAAGTGCTATACAAATAAATGTGAACCTGATTTCAGCTCTATGTACAGCATGGGTTTAGTCAGCACACACATACTACTTAGTGACTTTGGTTATAATCATAATGTTACAGTGAGATGGACTGTGGATAAATCAAAGAGGTCAAATTAAAAAGTTTAGCTAGACTAAAATTACAGCAGTGTTTCTGTAATGAAGTCCTATGACGGACATTTAAAGAAAACAGTTTCAGGGCCAATAAATTCCCTCGAGCATCACTGCAAACGTTTGTACACGCTTTAAAACGATGTCCAACCAATTCCTGTATTCTGTACACAATCACACACTGAACTCACAGGGGTCGAGTATGTGTGCTAAGAAACAGTTATAAATTGTTTTATTCGTTCACAAAACTAGAAGCTTTTCCAGAGGTTTTGTGGGCATCAAGCTGCAGGATTCGTTTCTATTACAGGTCTATTTTGCACAAAACACTATGTACATTTAGAAATAAGCTGGCTCGCAGTATCAAACAACAGGCTTTTTATTAAAAACAATGAAATCTACAAATGTCACATCTGTCAGTATCTGCATTCATCATCTCACACACTAATAAACACTTCACAACATAGAAATATGATCCGGTAGTCATCTACTAACGAAACACAATGTGTGTAAAACTGTGAATCCTGCTCAGAGGATCAAATTAACCGTTTGTTAAGTGGTCTGAGATTTGTTAACAGCGAAGCATCAGCCGGCTTCCTCTGCAGAACAGTCAATGCCGGCGTATGTGAACTTCTCATAGAGCGTCGTGTTGACGTACGTCTGGAGAGAACGAGAGGAGAGCGTTTAGAGCAAAACAACGTGCAGTTTAAAACCATCAGAGCCCTTTGACTGGAAGAGAAATAATGCTCCATACCTTCCTCTCTTCCAGCATACGATTGAGTGACATCAAGATCTGAGCGAATGAAGGTCTCTCGTAAGGTTTCTCCTTCCAGCACTGTTTCATCAGCTCATACCTGTAGAGCGAGAGAGAAACGGACTCATTTCCACTCCATCATTCACTGATAGACACAGGCATTTGAGACTTACACCTCGTCATCACAGCTGAGTGGTTTCTCCAGCCGATAGCCCTGCGGGAGTTTCTCGTACAGCTCCGCACACGTCATACCACAATACGGCGTTCCACCTGCCCAGTAAAGCCACCAAATCACATCACATCAGTCAGAAAACAGCCATTCTCAGACCTTGAATACTGACTGCATTGATCATGTGACACAGACCTAAGTTGACCACTTCCCAGAGCAAGACACCATAAGACCACCTGAGCAGAGAGAGCGGTTACTGTCAGAGTAAAACACACACCGAACACACACACACACACACAGACTCTTACACGTCACTGTTGGTGGTATAAACACTGTAGTTGAGAGATTCAATGGCCATCCATCTCACCGGCAGACGCCCCTGTGGAGAAACGCATGTTAAAATCTCACATTCATTAATGCATGACAAAATCAGTGGCCTTCAGATCATACCATTGTCTTCTTCACGTAAACCTCCTGACCTCGTGACAGGCCGAAATCAGCGATCTTGGCCACAAAGTTCTCTCCTACCAGGATGTTTCTGGCTGCTAGATCTCTGTGGATAAACTGCAAAAAAACAATATTCATGGAGAAGCAGATAGTCATTGTTTCTGTGAGTGTTATTCAGAAACGTTTTTACAGCCCTAATCTGGAGTTAATTAATTGTGCAGTGGTGCAAAGCTGAAACCAGCAATCCTCCGGTTATCGCCACACCGTCTCTATGAACTATGACTGAAATAAATTCACATATCGACAACAGTGTAAATGATTTCATTCTGTGAGAAGATAGCCGACCATCCCGCCGGGTCCCCATGCTAACTGCACACCATCGCTAACACCGCATGAAATGCGCCCAAGATCATCAAGATTGGACGGTGGATGATTGGAGGAAAGTGGTCTCGTCTGATGAATCAAGATTCCTGGTGCATCACATCGACAGCCGAGTGCAGATAACAGAGACTGTGGCACCTGGATGCACTGTCGGGCAGACTCTGGCCGGTTATGATGTGGCCGATGTTTTCTTGAGACACCTTAGGCCCCATCATCCAAATAGCACAATCCCTGACAGCTGTCAGGTATCTGAACATCGCTGCAGACCAAATGCACCTGTTCATGCCTACTGTGTTCTCTGCCAGTGATGGCCGTTACCAGCAGGATAATGCACCATACCACTCTGCCAGAATCATCCAGGAGTGACATGATGGTCAACTTCTGATTTCTGACTCAAAATTCACCCAATCGAACATTTGTGGTTCGACTTGCAAAAGTGGGTTCACGCTACATCACCACCACCATGCAATGTAAGGAACTGGAGGAGCTGCAGTTGATATTGTGATAACAGATACACCAGAAGACCTATCACCACCTCATCGAATCAATGCCTTGCCGCGTGGCTGCTTTTTTGTGGGATAAAGGAGGTCCTACGGTTATTAGATAGGTGGCCATAATGTAATGGCTCATCGGTGTATAAAATGATGAAAAATAATCTATTCATCTATAGAACATCTTTACGGACATCTTTAATCTCTCCCTCTCTCTGTCTGTGGTTCCCTCATGCTTTAAAACATCAACCATCATGTCAATACCTAAGACAGCTAAAACCACATGCTTGAATGACTGGCGTCCTGTTGCTCTGACACCCATCTTCAGCAAGTGTTTTGCGAAGCTGATCAAAAACCACATCTGCTCTGTGTTGCCTGCCTCACTCAACCCTCTGCAGTTTGCATTGCATTGCATTGATGCCATTGCTTTCACCCTACACACTGCTCTCTCCCATCTGGATAGTAAGAACACCTATGTGAGAATGCTATTTGTGGCTCAGCATTCAACATCATAGTGCCTGCTAAGCTTGTTGTGAAACTCCAGACTCTGGGCCTAAACAGATCTCTGTGCAGCTGGGTCCTGGACTTTCTGTCAGGCAGAAGTCAGGTGGTCAGAATGGGTAACATTACCTCATCCCCGCTGGTCCTCAACAATGGTGCTCCTCAGGGCTGCGTCCTCAGCCCACTCCTGTACTCACTGTACACACACTGTACTACACACAGCTCCAATATCATCATCAAATTCGCTGATGACACCACGGTGACAGGCCTGATCACTGACAACGATGAGACGGCCTACAGAGAGGAGGTGAACACCCTGACTAAATGGTGTCAGGAGAACCACCTCTCACTTAACCAACAAAATGTTGATTGAATGTTGATGAAATCTGGAATGAGTTCCCACATCCTCCACTCATTCTACACCTGCACTGTGGAAAGCATCCTGACTGGCTGCATCACTGCCTGGTATGCAAACAGCACCAGTCGCAAAGATCTACAAAGGGCAGTGCGAACTGCCCGCCAACTGCCCAATGTGAGCTTCCTCCAGGACATCTACACCAGCCCGGAGGATCATCAGTGACTCCAGCCACCCAAGCCATGGACCGTTCTCTCCGCTGCCCTCAGGCAGACGGTTACGCAGTATCCAATCACACACAAGCCGACTGAGGGACAGCTTTTTCCCTCAGAATATCAGGCTGCTGAACGCTCAGAACTGACACTTTACACAGCACACCACCCTGTTCATACCATTCACCATGCACTTTAACTCCACCACCACCACAATTTTTACCAAACTGGACTTCAATGTAGCATGCACTGCACTTTAACACAATAATACTCGGCCAACATCTATTTACCAACCATTACATCTACAATCACTCTGTGCACATTTGTGGATTATGTTTGTATATGTTGTATATTATTGTTTTATATAGTGTATATATTGTACATAAAAGTATACTGTTATTTGTAAAGTGTCTAAACATGTATGCTGTTACTTGTTAAATGTGTCAGTTGTATTCTGCACTGTCTGGAGCACGCTCACAAGCTTTTCACTCACCACGGCACACGTGCTGTTGGTGATGTGACAATAAAAGTGATTTGATTAGAAAGCAAGGAAGGGTCAGCGCGATAGACTCGTGGGCAGCGCCGTTGCACTTCAGGCGTCCCACGATCAAATCCCGGCTTGTGGACCTTTCCCGATCCCGTTCCCCTCGACTGTTTCCGGTTCCTGTCTGCTGTGCTGCTGAGTGGTTTGCGATTGTAGCTCCATGTAGCTTTGTTTTTCTACTGGAATCTCTATCTTACTATCACTCTCTGTTGTTTAAACTGCTAAATATTACTTCATTATCACCATATTTCTGATATTATCTATCTATCAAACTAACGATTAAACTAATGTTTGCTTTTAATCTAAATCACTAGCACAGCACATTAGCATTCTGTTAGCTTGTCATTTGCGTTTCCATTCGTGCTTACTAATGTTTTCTTTTCTGTCTCGCGCTCCGTTTTTCACGTGTTGATGCAGAGAAATAGGGTGACAGAGAAGATTTCAGAACTAGAGACACAAATCCAAACTTTAACTGAGAACAGTAAGAATGTTAGGTCCTTAGATACATCGACTGGGGTGGACAATGTAAAGGCTCACTGGTGTATAGATATTATTTATATATTTTCATTACCGAATATATTTTTCATTTATGAAATGGAGCAGAATTATGATGCCAGTGGTCAGTGTTTTCCACGCTCACCTGTTTCTGGCTCAGGTAGTCCATGCCACGCGCCACATCCGCAGCGAAGTGCAGTAACTGCTGCGAGGAGAGCGTGGACGCGGTGCTGTTAGCGATGGCAAAGGCAGGGTCTGTCTCTAACACGCGGCTCTTACGCAGAAAGTCCAGCAGGTTTCCGTGAGGAGCGTATTCAATGGCCAAATACAGGTATCCTGCAGCAGAAGCAGACAGTGTGAATGAGCTCTCCAACACAGATCAGCAAACATCTGTGGGATTTGAGACGCACACCTCTGTGTTCACACGCTCCCAGGAGGTTAATGATGTTCGGATGATGACCCAGTTTACACAAGACCTCGAGTTCACCGGCAAAGTCTCTATGGTCGTCCTTAGAGGCGTATTCTATGGTTCAGACAGAGGCAAGACATTGTGAGAAATCGTGCAATCGCTAACACATACTGTCTTCACTGAATTCTTCTCACCTTTCATTCTCTTGATGGCCGCGTCCATCCTCAGGCCGTCTTTCTTAATGCAAGCTTTCAGCACCTGCCCGAAGTTTCCCTCTCCGATCACATCCTGGAACTTAATGTCGCTCCACTCCAGGGTGGGATAGGCCACAGACTGGCTGGAATTGGGAACTTTTTTGGGCACGTTCAGTGGCACGGAGCTAAACTGGACCACAGGCTCCTCTCTCTGTGAGCACAGGAGATGTTTACAGATGAGCATTCAGTTCCAACACACCTGAAGCAGCTAATGAAGGACTTCAGGATCCAAACTCTGAACTGGAGCTAAACTCTGCTGTTTGGAGAATGTTAGTGTGAGAACCTTCAAGGCCTGTTCACACCAAGGAAGATAATGATAAAGAAACAGTTCTAAAAATCGTTCTCAATATTAAAGAATAGCAGAGTCCACACCACAGCTATAACGATAAAGGCACAGAAAAACAATATTGTTGGAATCACTTTCAGAAGACGCTAATATACAATCAAACCAAAATTTATTCAGACACCTTCAACATTTCTAACATTATCACAGTTTATTCGCTATAGTTTAGAAAATGGTTAAACTGTGTCAGAACAAATTCATCTTGATAATGTCAGATAATTTTGATAGAAAGGTATGTAACAAAACAAGTGTCAAATCAAATTTTTGGTCCCAATTTTTACTGGTAGTGCACTGTATGAAGATTTTTTGGGTATAATATGTTACAGTTTACTTTATTTTGCTATCCTCACTTACATAAATCAACTATAGTGTCCTGCACCCACTAGTAAGAAAATATCAAAAAGTTATATCTGGTGCCTGAATCATTTTTGGTTTGACTGTAGTTATCTTTATAGTTATCGTTCTTGGTGTGAACGGGCCTTAACCTTGCTACAGAGCTAAAACTGATACTGAATTCAGCTATTTTTTACTGACAGATCTGTAAATGAATGCATACGGTCAGTGAGAATGCTGAATTTCTCACCGCTATGTTGTGGAAGGCCTGCACCATGCGTCTCTGGAAAGTGTCTCTCTTGAGCTGCAGGATGATGCAGAAGGCCAGCAGGACAGTGATGCAGGTCATGCCGGCGGAGCCCAGGATCGCATAAAACAGCATGTTACCGTGAGCCTGGAACCCATGCAGCTCTAAAAGAGGAGCAATTTATAGTCGCTGTCATCAGTAGCATTTTATAATGCAGAACAAATATAAATATTTATGAAAATGAAATTTACCTGTCAAGTGTTAAATAATGTCACTCATTAAATGTTTGTTAATGTTAAATGTTAACAACGGCTCGTCTTTAATAAAGGTTTGTCTTTCTTCCTGCACATTATTACTCATTTTGATCAAGATAAATCAACTTATCTCTCTACATGTTGTCCGTATCTGCAATTATTGTCATTATTTGTAAAATAATGACTATAAGTGCAGATTTGTAAACAATTTGTAAAAGTGTTTGAACTTATTACCTGTGCCTGCATTGCATGGTGATAAAGTGTTCACCTGGTTATGACAGACACTGTATTTCACTGGTTCTTGTCACATGCAGAAGAGAAATTACCACAGTTTTGAGGCTTAAGTCTATCATATACACTACCAGACAAAACGTTTTTTAAAGAATTCTCTTCTGCTCACCAAGCCTGCATTTATTTGATCTGAAGTACAGCAAAAACAGTTACATTGTGAAATATTTTTACTATTTAAAATAACAGTTTTCTATTTGAATATGTTTTAAAATGTAATTTATTCCTGTGATCAAAGCTTTGATTTACAGCATCATGTTCAAAAACGTTTAACTGGTAGTGTATAAACAGTAAATGATCCTGTTACTCTCTCAGTGTGTCTCACAGGGCTCAGATGCTTGTGAAGCTGCTCTAGAGTTCACTCAGAAGTGCTGCTTCTGTCATGATTTACTGAGTCCCTGACTGAGAGACAGCACAGAGACTCACGTAGGCTCTCCTGCGGTGTCAGCGTCTTGAGGCTGATCTGCGGTCTCTCTGCGCTCTCTCCCATGTTGTTGATGCTCCAGAGCTCCAGCTGGTAGCTGGTGTCGGCCCTCAGACCCCTGAGCTGGAAGCGCATGTTTGTTTTGTCCGTCTGCACGCTGAGCTCCACCTGCTGACTGCAGTCCGTCTGCTGGAAGCGGATCACAGCTCTGGAGATGGAGTGACCCTCGGCCACTGACCAGTTGATGACCGCTGAGGAGTCGCTGATGTTACAGGTGGAGATGTTTGCAGGAGGAGGAGGAAGCTCTAATGGATCATAATGAATCAGTAACACCACTAGTACACTAGCAGTCGAAAGTTTTTGGACAGTAAGATTTTTAATGTTTTTTTAAAGAAGTCTCTTCTGCTCACCAAGCCTGCGAAGTACAGCAAAAACAGTACAATTGTGAAATATTTTTACTATTTGAAATAACTGTTTTCTATTTGAATATATTTTAAAATGTAATTTATTCCTGTGATCAAAGCTGCATTTTCAGCATCATTACTCCAGTCACATGATCCTTCAGAAACCATTCTTATATTCTGATTTGCTGCTCAAAAAACATGCATTATTATTATGTTGAAAACAGCTGAGTAGAAATTTTATCTTCACTTTTGATCAATTTAAAGCATCCTTCCTAAATAAAAGTATTAGTTTCAATTCATGACAAAGCGCAAAATAAACTACGTGCATACAATGTCGTGGTCAGTTAAGGCATGAAGTTACCAAAAAGGCGATTAAAGTTGCCATAAAACTGTGCGCATGTAATATGTTATATAATAGTTACATTAAGAACGACTCTGAAATGGTTTTCAAAACTGTCCTGGAGCAGCCCAGCACTGTCTCCCTCATCTAACACACCCGATTCAACTCGTCAGCTCATTAGTAGAGACTGAAATGGGTCAGAAAAGGTGATGAGAGTTGAGAGAAAATACGATGCATGTCAGATCCGCGTCACGTTCAGCAGTGGCAGCTCTTAAAGTAATAGCAGCAGTGTTGCCAACTAATTTGCTAAAGGAAGGTCGATTTGTTGCTAAAAGTTGTTAAAAGATGTTATGATGTCATTGCGCAATGACTTCATTGCGTAATCACAACGCAAAATTGTCAAAACATCAAATCGTAGCAAAAAACTATATGTTAATTTGTATTTGTTTGTAAAATAATATGCATAATATATTATTAAAATATAAATAACTGTATTTTTAAATACATTGAATTATTGAACACTAACACATTTTTGAATGATTACAATTTAAGTTTTCTTAATAGCTAGTAAACTAGTAATACTACACAGTATGTATGCTTAAAGCAGTATGCTTTAAGCAGTGTATTAGTAGTTAGTATGCTACACTCTAAGAAAAGTCTGTAAAAATAAGGCACAATCTACTATGTTAATATGAAAGAATTTTCTGTATTGTTTTTTTTTTTTGTTTTGTTTTTTTTTGTTTTGTTTTTTTTACCTGCAATTTAAATTACACATTGTTTTTTTTTTTTTTCGGGTTAGAGGGTTACAATGGATAATGGATAATGTCCTGGAAAATTACTAGTATATTTTCCATTTTTCTTACACAGTACTAACTGATCAACAATCGCAGGTACAAGCTACTAACAAAGTGTATCATAAATAAACAATTATTAAATTATTATTATTATTATTATTATTATTAAATTGAACAATTGCAAATAGCAGCTAACTTAATTCATGTGATGTGTGTACTGCGAGGCATCTTTGGTTTCCTCTTTTTGTGTAATTTGGATGGAAAATGTGTGCCTTTTTATTGTTGGAGTCACTTAATCAAAAGTTGCTAAAAGTTGCCAAATAAATTTTTAAAAATTGCTAAATTTGTTGCTAGGTGCTTTTGGAAGAAAAAGTTGCTAGGGTAGTCTGAAAAGTTGCTAAATTTAGCAACAAAATTGCTATGTTGGCAACACTGAATAGCAGCCAAAACAACCTAATAACCAGCTGCTGTGATGTCTGTTCATCAAGAATAAAAGAAAAAAGAGGAAATCAATAACTTTTATATAGCTGTAAGTATTTACCTGTATTTAGTTTAGAATTTAGTGTTTGATAACTTTATTCAATTTCTGTATATTTCTGCTGAGGGGCACAGATATCCTAACTAAATATAACATTTATTATAATGGGTTTATGTGAAGATTGTTTTAAGTTCACTTAAATTAGAAGTTATTTTTAAAGTCTAATAAATGTTAAAATTGATAGCTCTTAATTATAATGTAATGTTTAATGGCTATAGTCAATAGTTAAATATTAGGAGAATTTTATTTATTTATTTATTTATTTTTTATAGGGAAATCAGTATTACTTGGTATCAGTGATAGTGGCCTTCGGTCATAAAAAAGATGCCATTAAACAAATATTAAAAATATGTTGTTTGTACATTAATTTGAAGATTGAATGTAAAATTATTGCAATATAAAAGTATATTTAAAGTATATTTAAAAACTTTAATATTAGGTGGGATTAATCACGATTAATTTCAGAAAAATGTGCAATTAATTAGTTTTTTTTTTTTAATCGACTGACAGCACTAATATATATATATATATATATATATACACACACACACACACACACACACACACAGTGGTGTGAAAATTTGTTTGCCCCCTTCCTATTTTTTTTTTTTTGTATGTTTGTCACACTTTAATGTTTCAGATCATCAAACAAATATATTATATTCTTATAAATATAATATATAATATTAATCAAAGATAACACAAGTAAACACAACATGCAGTTTTTAAATGAAGTTTTTTATTATGAAGGGAAAACAAAATCCAAACCCACATGGCCCTGTGTGAAAAAGTGCTTGCCCCCTAAACCTAATAACCGGTTGGGCCACCCTTAGCAGCAACAACTGCAATCAAGTGTTTGCGATAACTTGCAATGAGTCTGTTACAGTGCTGTGGAGGAATTTTGGCCCACTCATCTTTGCAGAATTGTTGTAATTCAGCCACATTGGAGGGTTTTCGAGCATGAACCGCCTTTTTAAGGTCATGCCACAGCATCTCAATAGGATTCAGGTCAGGACTTTGACTAGGCCACTCCAAAGTCTTCATTTTGTTTTTCTTCAGCCATTCAGAGGTGGACTTGCTGGTGTGTTTTGGATCATTGTCCTGCTGCAGAACCCAAGTTCGCTTCAGCTTGAGGTCACGAACAGATGGCCGGACATTGTCCTTCAGGAATTTTTGGTAGACAGCAGAATTCATGGTTCCATTTATCACAGCAAGTCTTCCAGGTCCTGAAGCAGCAAAACAGCCCCAGACCATCACACTAACACCACCATATTTTACTGTTGGTATGATGTTCTTTTTCTGAAATGCTGTGTTACTTTTACGCCAGATGTAATGGGACACACACCTTCCAAAAAGTTCAACTTTTGTCTCATCAGTCCACAGAGTATCTTCTCAAAAGTCTTGAGGATCATCAAGGTGTTTTCTGGCAAAACTGAGACAAGCCTTTATGTTCTTTTTGCTCAGCAGCGGTTTTCGTCTTGGAACTTGGAATACCATGCAGGCCATTTTTGCCCAGTCTTTTTCTTATGGTGGAGTCATGAACACTGACCTTAACTGAGGCAAGTGAGGCCTGCAGTTCTTTGGATGTTGTTCTGGGGTCTTTTGTGACCTCTTGTCGTCGCTGCGCACTTGGGGTAATTTTGGTCGGCCGGCCACTCCTGGGAAGGTTCACCACTGTTCTATGTTTTCGCCATTTGTGAATAATGGCTCTTTTGGTCTACTGTCTACTTCACTTTGTCAGGCAGGTCCTATTTAAGTGATTTCTTGATTGCAAACAGGTGTGGCAGTAATCAGGCCTGGGTGTGGCTAGAGAAACTGAACTCAGGTGTGATAAACCACAGTTATGTTTTAACAGGGGGGAGGGGGGAGGGGGACACTTTTTCACACAGGGCCATGTGGGTTTGGATTTTGTTTTCCCTTCATAAGAAAAAACCTTCATTTAAAAACTGCATGTTGTGTTTACTTGGGTTATATTTGATTAATATTTAAATTTGTTTGATGATCTGAAACATTAAAGTGTGACAAACATGCAAAAAAATAAAAAAGCTGGAAGGGGCAAACAATTTTTCACACCACTGTATTTACTGACTCAAGCTTTTGAATGGTATAGTGTATAATGTACAAAAGCTTTTTATTTCAGATAAATGCTGATCTTTGGATATTTCTATTCATCAAAGAATCCTGAAAAAATGTACTCAACTGTTTTAAAGAGAGATAATAATAATAATAATAATAATAATAATAATGTTTCTTGAACAGAAAATCAGCATATTAGAATGATTCCTGAAGAATCATGTGACACTGAAGACTGGAGTAATGATGCTGAAAATTCAGCTTTGATCACAGAAATAAATTACATTTTAAAATATATTCAAATAGAAAGCAGTTATTTTAAATAGTAAAAATATTTCAAAATTTGGCTTTTGCTGTAATTTGGATCAAATAAATGCAGGCTTGGTGAGCAGAAGAGAGTTCCTTAAAAAAACATTAAAAATCTTACTGTTCACTCATCCGCATACATACAGTACACTCACATAAAGCACTTTGTAGTATGCATCAAAACGTTAGGTTACTTGCATAACCCCGGTTCCCTGAGAACAGAGCAAGGTATTTCACTATGAGAATCTCCCCAGGTGTGATAGACTATGGAAGCACCAATTACACCACGTCTGTCCAAAGGACGGACCAATCACAGCTCTTGACAAGGATCCCACCCCCTCCCTATAAATACAGCTGTGATCCCCAAAATGACATTCTAAGCACACTTTCCTCCCGTGTTATGAGAGTAGGGAAGCTTGGTGAGATACCTCGCTCTGTTCTCAGTGAACCAGGGTTACACAAGTAACCTAACATTTTCTTTCAAACAATCGCTCGGTATCTCACTATGGGAATGAAATAGCCAACTCCCGTAACGCATGCTTTCCGAAGCCACCAAACAGACTCGAAAAGAAAAAAAGATTACCTTTCAATTCTCCAAAGAGCACACTTTAAGAACTGCATGAGCCAATGAAGGCACAGTGACATCAAGGCGGTAAAATCTGATAAATGTATGCAGGGAAGCCCAACTTGCCGGCGCACAAATATCTCCCACCGAAATCCCTTTGAACAAAGCCCATGAGGTAGAAATACCTCATGTAGAATGAGCCCTTAAGTCCTCTGGGCAATGAAGACCCATAGATGTATAGGCTAGTTCAATCACCTCCACCGTCCAATAGGAGAGGCACTGCGAGGAGATCGGCTTACCCTTACAATGAGTGGCCCATGAAACGAATAACTGATCATTCTTCCTGAACGATCGTGTCCTGTTTACATAATAGCACAATGCTCGTACAGGACATAAAGTATGCAATTTCCTTTCCTCTGAAGAAGAAAATGGAGGAGGGTAAAAAGCACGCAATTCCAAAGCAGAGCAGTTATAAGCAGAATCACTGACTTTGGGAACGAAAGCCGGGTGTGGCAGCAGCGTAACCTTGCTGTCATCCTGACTAAAATTCAGACATGCTTTATGAACCACAGAAGTCAGTTAATTCTCAGCACATAGAGACTCCTTTACCTAGATATCACACTATAGAGACTGTGTCTGTTCCCCGTACTAGAAAATACAGAAAACGTCCAAACCAAAGTAATAGTAACAATTTAATTGATGTTCAACAAATAAAAAATGTTTACAATACAGAGAAACAATTGATAAAACTTGGCTTACTGAATATCAGCTCCCTTTCTACAAAAGCACTATTTGTAAATGATTTGATCAATGATCATAACCTAGATTTGCTCTGTTTGACAGAAACATGGCTAAAACCAGAATACATTACTTTAAACGAGTCTACCCCCAAGATTACTGCTATAAAAATGAGCCACGTCCAAAAGGTAAAGGGGGAGGTGTTGCTACAATTTATAGCAATATTCTCAGTATTTCTCAGAGGGCAGGCTTTAAGTATAACTCGTTTGAAGTTATGGTGCTGCGTATAACATTATCTAGAGAAACACGTGTTAGCGATAAATCCCCTGTGATGTTTGTACTGGCTACTGTGTACAGGCCGCCAGGGCACCACACAGACTTTATTAAAGAATTTTCTGATTTTCTATCTGAGTTAGTAATGGCTGCAGATAAAGTCTTAATTGTTGGTGATTTTAATATCCATGTCGATAATGAAAAAGATGCATTAGGATCAGCATTCATAGACATTCTGAACTCTATTGGGGTTAGACAACATGTTTCAGGACCTACTCATTGTCGAAATCATACTCTAGATTTAATACTGTCACATGGAATTGATGTTAGTGGTGTTGAAATTCTGCAGCAAAGCGATGATATCTCAGATCATTATCTGGTCTTGTGTAAACTCCATATAGCCAAAACTGTAAATTCTACTCCTTGAACCATCACTTCTACCACAAAAGACTGCTTTGTAAGTAATCTTCCTGATTTATCTCAATTCTTCAGCATATCCAAAAGCGCAGAAAAACTTGATGATGTAACAGAAACTATGGACTCTCTCTTTTCTAGCACTTTAGATACAGTTGCTCCTTTATGCTTAAGGAAGATCAAAGAAAACAGTCTGACTCCGTGGTATAATGAGCACACTAACACCCTAAAGAGAGCATCCTGGAAAATGGAGCGCAGCTGGAGGAAAACAAAACTAGAGGTATTTCGTATAGCTTGGCGGGAAAGTACCCTATCCTACAGAAAAGCATTTAAAAACTGCTAGATCTGATTACTTTTCATCTCTTCTAGAAGAAAACAAACATAACCCCCGATATTTATTCAATACAGTCACTAAATTAATGAAAAATAAAGCATCAACAGGTGTTGGCATTTCCCAAGAGCACAGCTGTAATGACTTTATGAACTATTTTACTTCCAAGGTCGATACTATCAGAGATAAAATTGTAACCATGCAGCCGTCAGCTACAGTATCGCATCAGATAGTGCACTATAGATCCCCTGAGGAACAATTCCACTCATTCTCTATTATAGGAGAGGAAGAATTGTATAAACTTGTTAAATAATCTAAACCAACAACATGTATGTTAGACCCTATTCCATCTAAACTTCTAAAAGAGCTGCTTCCAGAAGTCATAGATCCTCTTTTGGCTATAATTAATTCATCATTGTCATTGGGATATGTCCCCAAAACCTTCAAATTGGCTGTTATTAAGCCTCTCATTAAAAAACCACAACTTGACCCCAAAGATCTAGTTAATTACAGACCGATCTCAAATCTCCCTTTTCTGTCAAAGATACTAGAAAAGGTACTATCCTCACAATTATATTTCTTCTTAGAGAAAAATGGTATCTGTGAGGAATTCCAGTCAGGATTTAGACCGTATCATAGTACTGAGACTGCTCTCATTAGAGTTACAAATGACCTGCTTCTATCATCTGATTGTGGTTATATCTCTTTATTAGTTCTACTGGATCTTAGCGCTGCGTTCGACACTTGTGGTTGTATCTCTTTATTAGTTCTACTGGATCTTAGCTCTGCGTTCGACACTATCGACCACAACATTCTTTTGAATAAACTAGAAAACTTTGTTGGCATTAGTGGAAGTGCCCTAGCATGGTTCAAATCGTACTTATATGACCGCCATCAGTTCGTAGCTGTAAATGAAGAGGTATCATATCGATCACAAGTGCAGTATGGAGTACCTCAAGGCTCAGTACTAGGGCCGTTACTTTTCACGCTTTACATGTTACCCTTGGGAGATATTATCAGGAGACATGGTGTTAGCTTTCACTGTTATGGTGATGATACTCAGCTCTATATTTCTTCACGGCCCGGTGAAACACACCAAATTAAGAAACTAATGGAATGCATAGTCGATATAGAAAACTGGATGACTAGTAATTTCTTACTTCTAAATTCTGAAAAAACAGAGGTGTTAATTATCGGACCTAAAAACCCCACATGTAATAACCTAGAACACTATCTAAGACTTGACGGCTGCTCTGTCAATTCTTCTTCATCAGTTAGGAACCTAGGTGTGCTGTTTGATAGCAATCTTTCATTTGAAAGCCATGTTTCTAATATCTGTAAAACTGCGTTTTTCCATCTCAAAAACATATCTAAATTGCGACCTATGCTCTCAACGTCAAATGCAGAAATGCTAATTCATGCGTTTATGACCTCAAGGTTAGACTATTGTAATGCTTTACTGGGTTGTTGTTCTGCACGCTTGATCAATAAACTACAGTTGGTCCAAAATGCAGCAGCTAGAGTCCTTACTAGAACCAGGAAGTATGACCATATTAGCCCGGTTCTGTCAACACTGCACTGGCTCCCTATCAAACATCGGATAGATTTTAAAATCTTGTTAATTACTTATAAAGCCCTGAATGGCTTAGCTCTTCAGTACTTGAGCGAGCTCTTATCACATTATAGTCCTCCACGTCTGCTGCGTTCTCAAAACTCTGGCCATTTGATAATACGTAGAATATCAAAATCGACTGCGGGTGGCAGATCCTTTTCCTATTTAGCACCCAAACTCTGGAACAATCTACCTAACATTGTTCGGGAGGTAGACACACTCTGTCAGTTTAAATCTAGATTAAAGACACATTTCTTTAACCTGGCTTACACATAACACACTAATACACTTCTATTATTCAAATCCGTTAAAGGATTGTTAGGCTGCATTAATTAGATCAGCCGGAACCGGGAACACTACTCATAACACACGATGTACTCGTTACGTCATAAGAAGAATGGCATCTACGGTAATATTTGTCTGTTTCTTTCTTATTCTGTTTCTCAGTCCATGTCAGATGGTGGATCGGCGCCGTGAGATGATGTCTGTGACCCTGATCGTCGGCGGAGGCCGGGCACCTGGGTGAGCCCCGGGGAAATATCCCCAGTGAAGAAGTCGACTTAAATACAATAAAACTAAAAATAAAACAAAATAACTAAAAATATAATAAAATACCTAACTACATAATACTACTATTGTTAGAAATTGCAACAATATAAAAATAGAAATATAATACATTTAAAATTTAATTAAAACAATAAGTAAAAAAATAAATAAACAATAATATCCTGGCCAGAGGAGAACTGGCCCCCCGACTGAGCCTGTTTCCCCCAAGGTTTTTTTCTCCATTCTGTCACAGAGGGAGTTTTGGTTCCTTGCCGCTGTCGCCTCTGGCTTGCTCAGTTGGGGACACTGGGGACACTTAATTTCTAACGATTATCATCAATTTGATTTCATATATACTATTTAAACTAAACTGAGCTAGACAATGACATCTCTGAATCCAATAATGAAATGCCTTTAACTGAAAATTGAGTGTTTAATCTTATTATACATTACTGACACTCTATCCTCCAATTTGATACTGTTAAGTGCTTTGACACAATCTGTATTGTTAAAAGCGCTATATAAATAAAGGTGACTTGACTTGACTTGACAAGGCATGTAACTCACCCACTCGCTTAGCTGAGGCTAAAGCAGGTAGTAAGAGGTTCAAACGGGGCCTGAGTTAAGGCATTCAAGACCATGGACAAATCCCATGACAGGACCAGCCGCTTCATCATCCGGCTCATCTCGGAGGAGGCGAACTAACATCTCCTCCTCTTCATCTACCTCGACCTCATCGCCCTCCACCAGCAGCTGCTGGTCAAAAAGCGATGTAAACTTTTTGACCAGCAGCTGCAAATCCATAATATCCCCCCACGAAGGAAGATCCCGCGGGGGAGAGGGTTGGGCCCCTTTTGCCAAAGGAAAACAGCAGAGAGAACCGGATCATCTTTGGAAGATGCAGCCACCCGAAGCCTTCTTTCTAGAATCCTGGCCGGCATTACACAACAGTGCGCAACTTTCTGCATCCACCAGCGTGGCCTGGGCATGCTTGACACCCATGTATGCGATACACATCAGATGCGAATCCCGGCCCGAGATCATGAATCCACATGCTGCCGGACATGAGCGTGATGGGGCCTCCTTCCCTTTCTCCGCAGCAGCCTTGGACACTGACATGGTAAGTCAGATAAACTTAGCTCGCCTTAACACATTAGCTAGTGACACACTGCTAATAACAGCAAAGCAAAGAAGCTCAGTAACGAGCAGGGAATTCACCACAGATTCTTTCTTTTGACTGAACTGCGTTCGGCAACATCAACCTTGACAGTAAGCTTACGAACTGAGAGCAGCGCAGCCTAGGTGCTGAAGGAAAGTCTTCACGGGGAAGAGAACAAGAATACCGTTTTGGGGATCACAGCTGTATATATAGGGAGGGAGTCGGCTCCTTGTCAAAAGCTGTGATTGGTCCGTCTTTCGGACAGACATGGTGTAATTGGTGCTTCCATAGTCAATCACGCCTGGGGCGTTTCCCATAGTGAGATATCAAGCGATTGTTTGAAAGAGAACTGCTTGATTGTTTTTGGCATTAATTGTCTGAGGCAATAACTTCATTAACAGAGCAGACACAGATCTATCAGTCTAGGAGGAATCTGCTGTGTGTCACTGTGATCACACGCCAGTAACAACTGGAATCAATATATATGGCTGAGAGCTTAAAAAAGTGAGAGGCATGCTTACGGTCACTCAGTGTCCAGGCGCTGACGGTGGGACAGGCCTGTCCTGCAGCGCTGCTGCTCGTCCTCACCTTGCACTGGTATTTGTGTCTGGGTTTCAGCTCATTCAGAAGGAGGTCAGAGGAGTTCGACGCTAGCTGGAATCTCCTTTCAGTTCCTGAAGCTCCGACCTGCTGACACCTGACCTCATAACTCCAGTCCTCTTCAGCAGCAGCGGCGTCCCACGACAGGAGCAGCGAGGTCTGACTGACGGGGCTCAGCTTCACACCCACAGGGAGCTCTGAGACACACACAGGCATCTTATCATCCTGCCGTCTGATGAACCTGAGGCTGTGTTTGAGCTCTTACCGAGTGTCTGTGTGGAGAAAGTGGCTTCGGGTCCAGGCTGACCGGCTCCTCCATGTCCAGGGCGAATCAGCTGCACCCGTGTGGTGTATTGGGTCATGGGAGAAAGGTTGTCCAACCTCACCAGAGAGCTGCTCACTGTTGAACACACAGAGAAATGTGTCTCTTTTAATTCATATCTGCTATATGCTCAAACATATAAAAGCAGTTCCACAGTTTTGTAAGAATTTTCCACATATTGAGTATCAGTCCACTCAGCAAGAACAATGAGCCAAAGATGCAAATATGTTCAAGAAAGCTGCATTTAGACTGTTTTCTTACGCACGTGCCCAGAACTAAACAACAACGTTCTTCAGGAGTTGTGCTGTCCTTCTGTTTGCGCCAACAAACACATTTAACTAATTAAGAAAATTCCCCTACATGAAGTGAAACAACACAAGCCTCAGATGAGGTCAGTGATTCAGGAAGCAGTTGTTAGATTTTCCTCCGCTGTGATATGAAAGGCCCTTCCGGAGCAATGACTTCACCCGCATTCTTCTGACTAGTCATAATATCTTCTGTATTTGACAGCGATCAGAAATATGTTCAGCTCATCACCTTTTTGTAATCTGTTGCACAATGGAAATATTTATGACCTGTAACCTCTGATGTGAAATTTTCCAGCTGTCAATTGCAGCAGCACACCACAAAAACACAAAAACTCCAAGTGCTCTTACCCTGAACGGTTTTCCATGTAGATGAGCTGTCCTGTTTGTACATGACCTTGACTGACATGACGGGTCCGTCTCCGGCGAAGGGCTCCTGATTGACCAGCAACAGCAGGTGATGCAGACCGCTGCCGTTCAGGAGCGGAGGATTCTGGGGCTGCGGAGGAACTGAAACCAGAGACACAGCTGAGTACTGATCGACTAATGGAGTCAATGCAGCCTGTTATTAATGCATTAACTACTGCAAAACCAATAGAAACACATATTCCTCTGTCGATATTGCTTGCATGCCAGTGATCTTTAGCTTTACACTGTACAAAATTTTCTAAGATTGGGGCTGCAATGAATTTCCTTATAAATTCATGTATTTATGAACATAAGGCACTGACAGTTAAGCCATTTTAACATTGAGAAGTCAACCCAGAAGCTACATTTAAGCAGCACATCTTCCATGATAAGGTGAATTTACAAAAACTTTTTAATGTGACACAGAGGTGGCATTTATTATTTTAGTCACAATCGGTGAAAAACAATCTGAACAGTCTGAATGCCATGATAATGTTGTATGGCACATTAGGCAGTTAGTTGCGGTTTAGTTAGTTGTCTGTTTGTGTCACTCGGCTCCGTGTTCATGGCCTGTTAGGGTTAGGATGTGTTGTGGTGTGAAATCGGAGCAGGAATGGATTCGCCTGCGGCGAGTTTTTGATTGTCAGAGCAGTTTTTACACATAGAGACGCCTTTAGAGAAACACAGATTTCTGTTTGTCTAATCGTCCAGAATCTAAGCCAGTCAGAGCAATGGTAACACCAATATGAACGGACACATTCAGGATCATAATCTAATGCCCTTTCTCAGTTTAGTAGTTTTTGATTCTGTAGGCAAACAGTCTTGGAGAGGCTATTTTGTCTACTAATTTTTTTCTTCATACTTTTACAAGTTTTTACGGCTGCCATGTTAAATATGTACAGTTCATATTCCCACTATGGACATTGCTAATTTAATAGCCATGTAGCATTTTGGCTTCTGAAACACTGTATAATGTTATTGTTTGGGACTTTTGCTGGGAGAAAAATAGAGACGGATCTTCAGGAACTTTGAAGTATCTCACCTTTGACATTCACAATGAATTCTTTCTCCTCCTGATAGTGTTTGGTTTTCACTTGACACGACCAGCGTCCAGCGGCCGACTCAGTGATCTTCTCCACCCTGAATGCGGATGTTGTTTGATCATTTTCCATCTGTGTGTCCACTGCCTGAGAAAAACAAAAGAAGAGGCGTTTCATGAATAACGCAGTGGCTCAAGCAGATCTAACCTCACTGCGACTCGTGCTGAAGCGGTGCATTGGTTTTTGAGACGTGACTCACATAGACAGTGGTTTTATCTGGTTTGATCAGGGTTATTTCATCGTGTAAAGGAGGGGGCTGTCCTGACGCAGAGCAGTTGACCGCGTATGTGACGCCAGAGTTCAACTCGATGTCTCTCAGACTGCTCACGATAACAGGTCTCGTGTCTTTCAAAGAAATCACAAGCAGACAAGGATTCAGGCCAGAGATCTCCCAGAAACACGGGACGGTTTCTTTGGAATAAATGTTTTTCACCTGGTTTCTCACAGCGAGCTCCGTGCCTGCCTTCACACACACATCCTCTGAAGCGACTGCATTTCCCCAGTTCACACTCACACTTCTGTTTACAGTCAGCGCCATAATAACCGGCCGGACAGGCTGAAATCACAAGAGCACTACATCACATGCCTCCTCAAAGTATCTGACATATATTTTAACAAATATTCATAACAGAGAAACACTTCTTATCAGATTAGACCAATAAAATACAATTCACATTCTATTTCATCAAAATGAAGTAATATTTGAACAAAATATTTGTACAGTGTTTATTTTCATTGCACACACTTCAGAACACCTTCGGCAAAACTAGTTCACAGTACTACTATTATTACTAGCATTTAGACACAGTAAAATGAGGAATATTAAAAGAAGCGTCCTCCATGTGTTAAACTCTACAGGATTTCAATTCACCCTCGCTGCAGTTGAACCCCCTCCATCCGGACGCACAGGAGCAGCCATAAGGGTCTCTGAGACAGAAGAGCAGAGAACGACAGACTCCATCCACACAGCGCTCCTTACAGCTCCGGCCGAAGCGGCCCTTGCCGCACACTGCACAACAAACACGACAAACATCAACAGACTACACACCAAACACAACACATATCAACACACAACACACACATCAGATACACAACACACAATACACACACTCTACACCAAACACACCGAACACACAACACATATCAAACACACAACACACATCAGGCACACAACACACACAACACACAAAACACACTGAACACACAACACATATCAAACACACAACACACATCAGACACACAACACACACAATAGACCAAAACACACTGAACACACAACACATATCAAACACACAACACACAACACACACAATAGACCAAAACACACTGAACACACAACACATATCAAACACACAACACACATCAGACACACAACACACACAATAGACCAAAACACACTGAACACACAACACATATCAAACACACAACACACAACACACACAATAGACCAAAACACACTGAACACACAACACATATCAAACACACAACACACATCAGACACACAACACACACAATACACCAAACACACTGAACACACAACACATATCAAACACACTGAACACACAACACATATCAAACACACAACACACATCAGACACACAACACACACAATACACCAAACACACAACACATATCAAACACACAACACACATCAGACACACGACACACACAATACACACACAACACACACAATACACCAAACACACTGAACACACAACACATATCAAACACACAACACACATCAGACACACAACACACACAATACACCAAACACACTGAACACACAACACATATCAAACACACAACACACACAATACACCAAACACACAACACACATCAGACACACAATGAATAAGCACCACTGACCCATCATTTATTAATCACGTATTTAGTTCAGTTTAGTTACAGATAAATGCTTTTTGGACTGGAGAGTTTCCATTGTAAAATTAACTTATTAATCTATAACCATCACTAAAAATTTGATTCTTCATGATATGAGCCCTAAAAACCTTTCAAAATAGGGTCTGATTCATAAACTGATCATATTAAAGCTGAACACGGCCCCTGTAAACGTGACCTTTGAGTATTTGAGCAAAGAATGTTACCTGTTTCACAGGTGGGTCCTTTAAACCCTGGAGGACAGATGCATTCGCCCGTCACATCATCACACATGCCTCCGTTAGCGCAGGACAGACACGATTTCGTACAATCCGCTCCCCACAAACCAGCCTTACAACCTGTTAACAACACAACAACTGACCGTCACTTTGAGACAGAAAAACATTAGTAATCATTTCAGCACTGTTACAAACATTGATCAATATTTTAACATTCATATTTGCAGAAAAAATATTATAATTCAAAACCATTATTATAGATGAGCAAATCACTGAAAAGATGTGTATAGGACAGATCAGAAGTGTGTATTATGTGTTTTTATTCTTCAGACACCAGCAGATCACTGAATGATCCAGAAGACCGACTGCAGACTTCTTTAATAATCTCTTCATAAAGAATTATTGTGTTAAGGTCGGTGGAATGATTCATTGTGTTTATTCATCACATATTTATTTCAATAAATAAATCAAGACATTCAATGAACACTCTTAAGATAACATGAACATGATACAGTGAGAGATGCACACCCTGCAAACAGTTTAAAGCAGCCTAATCTTGCTGGAGATTCAGACAAATGTATTAGGACTCACAAAACCAGGAATCACCAAACGAGGATTTAACCAGCTTGATGGCCAGTAATGAAATATTTATAGTGCCACTTACAGTGGGGGGTAGAGTTATTAATCTTTATGATCATGACAATTGTGATTTAAACATCAAGTGCATAGATTTTACACATTACTGGACACTTGAGAGTGATTGTGTTTGATAAGAGACCATGAACTGAAGGACTTACTCCTGACGATCAGTCGGGTTATTGCTGAGCTGAACGGAGCTTCAGAAATGTAACGGATCGCATATATTCCAGCATGACTTTGGGCTTTTGCATTGATTATTGGATAATTAATTGCATCCATAATGTCATCTTTGGGTGATGCGTGTTCGAAATTTCCTGAAAAACAAAACAACAACAGCTAGAACAAAAACTATAATGTTACTGATATTGATTTTTTTTTTTTTTTTTTTGCCAGAAAAACAAGGATTATGTGGAAAATGCTGATCACATGTAAATGCAGTTTAAAAAATAAAAACTGTAAGCAAAAATAAATAGAAGCAAATAATTAATGATAAAAGTTTAAAATCTTTATAGTGCCTGTAGAGACTAACTTCTGTCACACTTCACGGGATGCATGGGAACCGGGAATGAGGAGACGAGGAATACTCAAAACGAGGGTCTTTAATGATACCATCGGGGAACATAGAGCACATGAAGACATTCAAAGACCGACAAACATGAACTGAATGGACTGGGGCTTATAAAGACAGGGAAATCAGGGGAAAACAAGACACACCTGGAGCAAATTAACAATTAACTTGAGGAAAAAAATCACACACAGACAGGTCCATGATCCTGACATAACGCTCCCTCCCGGAAGGTGCGTCCTCCCACCGTAGTAACATCCAAAGGGGAGGGGCGGACGGGAACTAAGGAGGAGGCTCAGGAGGAAGATGAACCCCCGGGAGGGGGCCAGCTGACAGAGACCAGGGAGGCGACGAAGGAGGGAGGAGCCAGGGAAGAGACAGGAGGGATCCGGAGCAGGAGGAGTCCAGCAGGACCCAGACCACAGCCTTGATGTCGACCCATGGTGGAGCCGACAGAGGGAGGAGCCATGGAGGAGGAATGGCCGCCGACTTCAGGGGGCCGACCAGCGGAGGCGGAGCAGTTGGTGGAGGAGCCCGAGGTGGAGACGGAGAGTCAAAGAGCCATGGGGATGCCGAGGATCCGGAGGGCCAGGGTGGAGCCGAGGGCTCTGGCGACCGAGGCGGAGACTGAGCTCCGGAGATCCGCGGCGGAGACGGAGCGACTGAGGACCAAAGTGGAGCTGGCGGGAGGAAGGAGCCCAACAGAGCCGGTGGGACGGAGTGACGAGGCGTAGCCAGAGGAGAGGAGTCCCGAGGCGATGGCGGGTCGACGGCCGACTAAGGCGGAGCCGGAGGGACGAGGGAGCCTGGTGGAGCTGGTGGATCGACGGGTGACGGTGGAGGCGAAGGAGCTAGGAGCCGAGGTGGAGCCACTGGGTTAACGGGCCGAGGTGGAGTCCGGGCCGAGGAGGCTGGAGTCGGAGGTGAAGGATACTCCAGCCCCGACGACGCTGGAGGATGGCAGTCCCGTGGGGCTCACACCGCATTGATGGTGGGCTGAGGGCGAGCGGAGGGGCTGCCAGACGACAGCGGTGGAGGAGGCAGGAGCGGGTGGGAGGGCGGTCATTTGTCAGCCTCTGGGCTTTCAGGGTGAAACTCTGGAACGGAAGCCGACACTGGGGGGCGCTCTGGAGGCGCGGGTTCTGGAGGACGCTTTCGGGGAGCGGGCACTGGAGTGCACCTCCGAGGAGCAGGCACTGGAGGGCGCTCTGGAGGTGCGGGCTCTGGAGGACGCTTTCGGGGAGCGGGCACTGGAGGGCGCTCTGGAGGAGCGGAGCTGGACGGGACCAGCGGAGACAAAGGAGGGATGGACGGGACCAGCCAGGACGAAGGAGAGGAGGAATGTCGGCCTCCAGATCCGTCTCCCAGGCTATTAGATCCCCCTCAAAGTCTAGCAGCCCCAGATCGGCTCACCCTCAGCCGTGATGTAGGGGGCGGAGCTCCACTCCACGCTCACACCGTTCACGGCTTGCTCCCTCGTGGTGGGCACTGTCGCCGGCTCTCTCACCTGGTCTGACGGATGGGGCTCTACGTCCGGGGCGATCCTCTGCTCAGTCGCTCGGTTTTGCGCTGCCTCGCAGATCGTGGCGGGAAATGGCTCTCCGTCATCGGTGGGCTCGGGCTTATGCTCCGCATCGCGGGGAGTTGGTGGGCTGGGCTCTGGGTCTGGAGTGGCTCTCCACGAAGAGTCCACTCCACGAAGGCGGCGAATTCCCCTCGAGGACCATCCTCGGACGACAGCGCTCTGCTCGCGGTGTTCAGGCTTGCGTCATAGAATGAACAGAGCGCGTCGTCCGGATAGCTGGTGGCGTTAGCTAAACACAGGAACAGTCTTGTATGGTCCTCGAGCGAACACTTCCCCTGCTCCAACAGGAGGAGGAGGAATTCGGGGCGAAGGAGGGGATCCATATGGACACAATGGAAACAAAAAACACTGGGTAAAAACAAGGAAACAAAACGGAGGTTTAGACACACGGAGGTAACTGTTTTGGTCGGTCTTTCTGTCACACTTCACAGGATGCATGGGAACCAGGAATGAGGAGACGAGGAATACTCAAAACGAGAGTCTTTAATGATACCATCGGGGAACATAGAGCACATGAAGACATTCAAAGACCGACAAACATGAACTGAATGGACTGGGGCTTATAAAGACAGGGAAATCAGGGGAAAACAAGACACACCTGGAGCAAATTAACAATTAACATGAGGAAAAAACACACACAGACAGGTCCATGATCCTGACAAGTTCTTAAGGCACTTTACTATAAAACAAGGCACAGATGTTTGTTTATATTGTGTGTGTGTGTGTGTGTGTGTGTGTATATATATATATATATTATAAAGACATGTTTGTCTAAAGGAAAATTTCATTTTTATGCAGATGACACTGTACTGTATTGGTCAGCACCCACCGCAGACCAGGCTCTCTCCCAATTACAACTTTATTTTAACATGATTCAACAGAATCTTTATGATTTAAAACTTGTTTTAAATGCTGAGAAAACAAAAGTCATGCTTTTTTCAAATTTGAAATCCAAATCAAATCTGCCTTTAATCCTCACTTCCCAGAGTACGAAAATTGAATGCGTTTCTAAATACAGATATCTTGGTATTTTAATAGATGAATCTCTTTCTTTTACCTTTCATATTCAGCAGCTAGCAAAAAGATTAAAACTTAAACTAGGGTTTTATTTCAGAATCAAATCCTGCCTTTCGTTCGAATCTAGAAAGAGGCTGGTTGCTGCCACTTTTATGTCTATACTTGACTATGGTGATGTTTTATACATGCATGCCTTGTCTCAAAGTTTACATGCACTGGACACTGTATATCATGGAGCTTTGAGGTTCATCACTGGTTTTAAAGTTCTCACTCACCATTGTGAACTGTATGAACGTGTTGGATGGCCTTCTCTATCAATATCATGCTGCTCCCTCTACATGGAACAAGTTACAGAAATCTATGAAACTTAATAAGCTGGTCTCATTGGTCACTTTTAAGAGGATGTTAACTGACTTGGAGGCAGCCACATCTGGCTGTAGATGTTTTGCCTGATGTGTTATGGATTGTGGTTGACTTTAAAGGATTTGCTATTTCAGTTGTTTTATGTTACTATTATTTTAGTGTATCTCAATGAGTCTCTTCCTGGTAATAAACGTAATAAAAAGTATATATTGTTATTAAATGTTCAACTGAGTTCCCACCGTTTTTAAAGATGACTGTGTCCTCTGGTAAACATGTCTTTCTCGAGTAAGAGATGTTAACGTCTTCACCTTCATTAACAGTGACTGTCAGAGATTCAGGGAGGAAAGCAGCTGAAGGAAAAGGAAACAGTTAAACTCTGTCTGGTTAGAAGTGCAGTGTATGCATATACAAACAAGTCTTTCTCTTCACAGTAGCCAAAGGACCACTCGGATGTCAGTTTTATTATTACCTTCATGCAGCATCTTGTAGGTGTAGATTTTACTCCTGTTGGAATTTTTGACCTGGCAGTAAAACGCTCCAAAGTTGTGATTGCGGGACATCCAGGTGACTTTAGCAGCGGAGTGGTAGCTTCTGTCCGGTTCAGCGCTCAGGATATGAGCCTCCTGATCGGGATACTCATGGCCCAAACTCAGCGAGCCGGTGCCAGAAATGGTCCAGTCGCTGCTCACACACAGCAGAGACGCAGAGTTCACTGAGGACACGACCGGGTCTGGATTGATCAGAGTCACATCTGAGACCTCAAGAGTGCTGCCTGTGGAACAGAAACATGACAGAGATCATCATTATTTAGTCAATCAAAGAGCCGTTCTGGTTGAACCTCTTCAATGAGCTCTTCTAGTGAGACACAGCATCATCTTCACTGCTGCAGGACATGAGCAATCATATCAGTGTTTTACATTTCAGTTTGTTCTATCTGCACATACCTGTATCTAATTTACCTCTGTACATTTACAACTCATATTATTGTCTGTGTTGTGTAATTGTGTTCTTCTGCTGTAATTCTGTGTCTAGCTGAGTAAATTACCAAGCAAAATTTGGCTGTTGAGTTAGTAACACAGCTGATGCAATTCTGAATCATATCCAACAATGACAGCAGTTCTCAACCTTTTTTCCAATTAATGTGCAAACAAATCTATTATGGCACTGAAATGAGGTGGTTACACCTGTTTTATGTGCTTTGCACATTATGAGACTCACACTGACTCTGAGGCAGGAATAAACGCCTGTGGCTTTAAAACTCTCTCTGTGTTGTGATGCCTCCATGACTCAAACACTTGAGCAACTCTCACCACATAAAACACTGAATGCACCAAAACTGAAACACTGGCATAAAACTACTGGTCCATGACAGAGACACAAATCCAGCCGACTTGAGGCAGGAGCGAAGAATCAGCAAAGTTTTAATCTATATGTTCTGGTTCTGTAGAAGGGTGTAAATGTGCAGGAGCAACTTATTACTATTACTAAATGTATGAGTGAAAACATGTCACGCTCTGATTGTGCAGTAAATGCATATGGTGTACGTCATTTTGGAAATAATGGAGAGTCAGAGGAGTTTTTTCAGAAATAAAACAGTGTTTACATGGCCTTACATGTTGTGTTATCAGTGGAAGATGATTGATTAGATCAAACTGGTCTCTCTGCATTTCTCGTGAACCCTTTTCACTCTCACACTTGTCACTGAATCTACACAGTTTAAAACTTTACAGACATACAGTAAGCGAGGTCCACTGAACTCACTGCTGACTGTATTAATAATGGCGTTAGAGAGTGATTTCTGTTTGAGAAGTGTTTTGAAAACCTTTCCCTGCAGTTTTTACTGTTTGTATGCGTAAAATCATACACTTGGTGTGTGAATGAGATCTTGCATCTGGATGTTGGTCACCGATACACACTGATATGTTGTGTGTGTGTGTGTGTGTGTGTGTGTGCGCACGCACGTGCGTGTGTGTGTGTGTGTGTGTGAGTGAGAGAGAGAGATAGAGAGAATTTTTTATTTTTAATTTTCAAGCATCTTTATTTAACAAAAACGATTTAGTCACATAAAATCACAAAATCCTTTTTCACAATTTTTAAACCATTTTATAAAGAGAGTGCAAAATGAAGTTAATTTTCAATAACAGAACACAAAACTCCCCTATGACACCATATTCTTTCAAAAAATATTTAAGGAGTCCACGGCTTTGTAAAAATGAAAATCAATTAAAAGTCTTGATTTGATCATAGCTGTAAACACCCTTTCAACATTATAATCAATTATTTGCTCAATTTTATCTCTTCTGCTAATGTAAATGGCCAGTTTGGCTTTACCCAATATAAAATTAAGCAATCAACACAATTTTTATTTTTTTTATTTATTTATTTATTTTTTTTGTTTTGTTTTTGAACATATTTAAAACCTAAAATAAAGGTTTAAGTCTTGAACAATACTGTCACGAATCCGGCCTATGAACTTCCGTTTACCCACCACCAGAGGTCACTCGCTCACCACATTGACTATGCACTACACTACTGTTGCACATCACCTCAAACTACAATTCCCATCATCCATTGCACTGATTGCACATACACAGCTGAATACACTGATCACACATGCACAGCTGAATCCCATCAGACACTCTTTATAAGCCTTGGACTTCGTCTCCCTCACGGCCGAGTATTGTACGCACATATCCCTCTTCTAGCGATAGCTACTCTACGGAGCCCACTTAGTTGTCTTAGTCTTGCCTTGCCTTGCCTGTTTTCCCGTGTTTTGATTCTAGCCCGTGTTTCCTGGATTAACCCTTGCCTTGCCGTTCGGACTCTGTTTGCACCTCGTTTGGATTATTGCTGTGTACCTGGATTTACTCTCTCTGCCTTGCCCTGTTGGATACTGTTCGCCGCTCATCGACCCACGCTTGCCCTAGGACTACTCTGTGTCTTGCCTGTGTTATACCTGTTTGCCATTGCCTGAACCTTGCTTGTCTTCTGACTATGCCTTTAAATAAAAGCCTGCATATGGATCCGCACGTCTCACGTCTCGTTAGTCCCGTTACAAATACAAAAAGGTATGAAAAACGGTCTCTCTCTGAAAACAAAAAGGACATTCTTTGTTAACATCTGGATTTAAAACAGAAATAAAAGCATTAACAGCAACAATGCCATGCAAAATTCACCACTGCAGATCTCCAGCTCTTTTAGTTAACGGTGGCTTGTACAGTGCTCTCCACTCTGGTCTAACATTATTACTCAACTTAAAAACAGTATGCCACCGTGTGTCAACTCTTTCATGTAGTCCCTTTTTGTTAAAAGATTTTACACAAGCTTTATACAATTTTCCCCCATTACTTTCATACAAATCCATATGTCACCTTTTCAGATTCAAAAAGAAAAAAAAAAAAAAAAACCTGCACAACCACCTAAATTTTGTGAAAGAAGCAGATTTGGAAACTGGTCCTTCTCATCTGTTGTAAAAGCAGACTGTAATTTCTGTAGTGCTTAAGTAACAATTCGAATGGATTTCACTCCTAAAAGAACAGCTACATCCTCAGCTTTTCCAAAACTTGGGCCAGCCACTTTGACAAAACATCCAATTGATATAATCTTGGATTAAGTTAATGCTGCAGTCATTGTCCCACATGCACCCAAGAAGTCCAAGCGTGATCCATAGATCAGGGGTTCCTTCAACAGCCAGAATAAAGATGATGTAGAACCAGTTCTTTTCACTTGAAAGAGGTCCCATACTTTAAAAAGATTCCTGTAAAACTCCGGCATCCTGGAAGTGTTGACTTTTTTAGGATCTAACAAGAACAAAGACTTATCCAAGTATAGTCCTGCGGCAGTCTTTAAAATCATACTGGCCATCTGGCCTCCAGCTTAAGTTCTCCGGGCCAGTAAGGAATCGCTGTATAAACTGTAAGCGAAAAGCTGCAGTCCTACTTTGTAAATGTACAAGTCCTTGTCCTCCTCCTTCCTTTGGTAAATACAATACATTATGGGGTACCCAATGCATTTTTTCCCCAAAAAAAATCTATCAAAATGGATTGGATTTTGGAAGTAAATATGCAGGTGGGTCAATAAAAGCCAGCCGGTGCCACAAAGAAGACGCCACCAAATTATTAATAAAGAGGGTACGTCCTCTATATGATAAATTCTTTACAATCCAATTCCATTTCATCAAACGACCTTTAAGTTTTTCAATTATCCCCTCCCAATTTTTTTGAACAATCATTTAATCTCCTAAAAACACTACTAAATATTTTAAACCATCTTTTTTTCCAGGATAAACCATTTGGGAGTGCTGGTACCCCTCTTTCCCAGTTCCCTACTAACACTGCTTCACTCTTACCCCAGTTAATTCTTGCTGAAGAGATTATTTCAAAATCCCTCAATGTTTTTAATAATGTGTCCACATCATTCTGCTTATTAAGTATTACGACAACATCATCAGCATATGCTGATAAACAAAGTGCTTTTACAGGCTTGTACAGATACTCCTTCTAAAACTCTTCTCAGTTTATTTAAAAGTGGTTCAATTGCCAAAGTGTAAAGTATCCCAGACAGAGAACAGCCCTGTCTTACCCCACGACATACTTTAAAAGGAGCACATAAGCCACCGTTAACTCTCAATACACTCTCAATGTCATTGTATAAAACTATTATCCAATAAAATCAGAACTAAAACCAAATGCATGTAAAGTTTCCCACAGATAATCATGTTCTACACGATCAAACGCTTTCTCCTGATCTAAGGAAATCAAACCCATATCTATACCCATAATTTTAGAAACATCAAACAAATCTCATATTAAATGGATATTATCAAAAATTGATTGTCCAGGTACACAGTAGGACTGACCAGAATGGATTACCTCCTCCAAAACCCTTCCTAGTCTAGTAGCTAACACTTTTGAGAGCAACTTATAGTCACAACACAACAAAGATACAGGTCGCCAGTTTTTTATGTCTCTCACGTCACCTTTTTTTGGCAAAAGGGTAAGGACCGCTCTTCTACAGCTCAGCAGCAGAAGTCCTCTGACTAGACTGTCACACTGAGAACTGCCAGCAGATACTCCCCTTTCACAGGCCAAAAGGCTTTATAGAACTCAACTGGGATTCCATCAGTCCCAGGAGCCTTGCCATTCTCCATACTTTGGAGAGCTTCGTGCAGTTCTCCTAGGCTTATTGCTCTCCTGAGTGCTGCATTAGAGTCTTCAGAGACCTTTGGCAGTTCCTCAAAGAAGCACTGTTCAACAACCCGATCTTCTTTGTGTTCACAACTATAAAGCTTTTCATAAAAAAAAAACATTTGCTCTTTTCCGAATTTCAATATGGTCTAGTATCAGAGAACCGGTCTCAGAAAATAAAGAATGTATAACACGTTTTTGACCGTTGTTTTTTCTAGACTAAAGAAGAATATTGACGGCACATCCATCTGGTCTATATCTTTAAACCGTGATCGAACTAGCGCCCCCTGTGCTTTCACTCTTTGCATGTCAGACAACACAGATTTCTTTAAAAAAAAGGTTTCAATGTGTGTTTGATTTCCACTTGACTGTGCCGCTTCTTGAAATTTCAGAATTTCATCTTCTAAAATTTTAATAGATTTAATTATATATTTTGTGACATTGTGAGTGTACTGTTGACATAGTTGCTTGAGTTGAGTTTTACCAAACCCCCACCATGTTTGTAAAGAATGAAAACTTGCTTTTTCATTCCTAAAATTATCCCAAAAGCATTTAAATGTGCCTTTAAAATGTGCATCACTTAATATATTTGTATTAAAATGCCAGTATGCACTTTTCAGCTTGACAGAGTTTAAAGTTACTGTACATATAACTAGACTATGATCAGAAAACCCAACTGGGGTTATGGAGCAGTTCTTAAAAATACTAAGATGGTGCCTAAAACAATAGAATCTGTCTAATCTCGCTAATGACAACATGTTATCACCATTTAAACTCCTCCATACGTCACAAAAATCATTAGCTTCAATTATCTGAGTAAGTTGTTTACGAGAAAGCATATGTGGTTCTACATGATTCCTGCCTATGTTACTTTCCACACAGTTAAAGTCTCCGCCCAAAGATAAATACTCTTCACTATTACACTTATCTAAAGTTTCCGCAAGAACATGTAAAAACACCATTCTTTCTGATGGTAGAGTTGGGGCATATGCACAAATAAAAACAAAGGTGTGACTCTCAACCTGAGCTTGAATCTTTAGCAATCTACTTTCACAACCTCTTCCATCTGAAAGGAACAGGGAGTAAAACTATTAGCAAATAAAATAGCAACCCCTCCACTAAGTGAAGATTTATGACTTAAAAAGGAGAGACCTTTAAATTATTTTCCCATTCAACAGCATTGGTTACATCACTATGTGTTTCTTGTATAAGTAAAACATCAAGTTGTTTCTGATTCATAGTTTCATATATCACTGTGTGTTTTATAAGATCTCTAGCTCCATTCCAGCAGCAGCCATGGCCCCATGGCCCGCAGCCATATCACCCTGTGGCCCAAGACTAGTTGCCCACTGAAGCTAAGCAGGGTTGAGCCTGGTTAGTACCTGGATGGAAGACCTCTGGGGAAAACCAGGTGCTTCTGGAAGAGGTGCTAGGGAGGCCAGCAGGGGGTGCTCACCCTGTGGTCTGTGTGGGTCCTAGTATAGGGATGGGGACACTATACTGACAAAAAGCACCGTCTTTCAGATGAGACGTTAAACTGAGGTCCTGACTCTCTGTGGTCATTTAAAATCCCAGGATGTCCTTCGAAAAAGAGTAGGGGTGTAACCCCGGCTTCCTGGCCAAATTTGCCCATCGGCCTCTGACCATCATCATGGCCGCCTAATCATCCCCATATTCTGATTGGCATGTGGTGGGCATTCTGGCGCGATATGGCTGCCGTCGCATCATCCAGGTGGATTCTGCACACTGGTGGTAGTTGAGGAGATTCCCCCTTCTATGTAAAGCGCTTTGAGTGCCCAGAAAAGCGCTTTATAAATGTAAGGAATTAATGAATTAATTCACATTTAAAGATGCAATGCGAATGTCACCCATTTGAAAATAAAAAAATAAACTTAGACCATAAAGAAAAAAAGCAGCCAATAAGGGTCAAAAGTTTGAGCCAATTTACTGCCATTAAATTTTCAGCTGGTTTTGTAGTTTTGTCAAAGATTTTTTCAACCTGTATACCTCTTTGTTTGTGAAACATCCCTCACTCATGAACATCCTAGTATTTTCCACAAAGCGCTTGATGTCTGGAAAATAGTCGGCAACCTGTACCCCCCTCAGATTTTTTGTCAGTTTTAAAAACTTCCTGATTTCCTCAGTATCATAATCTTGACATGTCCATTCATTCTGGGAACAACTAGAAGCACCAGAATCAGAGAAATCACTCTCGCTGACAATATTATCAACATCAGACTCCTTTTCATTTTCCGTTTTTCTAGCTTGTTTCGATTCTGAAACCTTGTCTTTCTTTTTTCTCTTTAAAGGGGTTTTAAAAGTCTTAGAGTTCGTACTTGACTAACAGGGGCCCAGGTCAGGAAGCAGACAGACTGGCTAAACCGACCGTCTGCTAGCCACCTCACGTCACAGAAGTCAGTTAATTCTCAGCACATAGAGACTCTTTCACCTATATATCACACTATAGAGATAAAATTGTAACCATGCAGCTGTCAGCCTCAATATTGCATCAGATGGTACGCTATAGATCCCCTGAGGAACAATTCCACTCATTCTCTTCTATTGGAAATGAAGAATTGTATAAACTTGTTAATTCATCTAAACCAACAACCTGTATGTTAGACCCTGTTCCATCTATGCTCCTAAAAGAGGTGCTTCCAGAAGTAATAGATCCTCTTCTGAATATTATTAACTCATCATTGTCATTAGGATATGTCCCAAACATCTTCAAAATGGCTGTTATTAAGCCTTTTATTAAAAAAACACAACTTGACCCCAAATAATTAATTCATTAATTACAGACCAATCTCGAATCTCCCTTTTATGTCTAAGATATTAGAAAAGGTAGTATCCTCACAACTATGTTCCTTCTTAGAGAAAAATGCTATATGTGAGGATTTCCAGTCAGGTTTTAGACCATATCATAGTACTGAGACTGCTCTCATTAGAGTTACAAACGACCTGCTCTTATCATCTGATCGTGGTTGTATCTCTCTATTAGTGCTACTGGATCTTAGCGCCGCGTTTGACACTGTTGACCACAACATTCTTTTAAATAGACTAGAAAATTATGTTGGCATTAGAGGAAGTGCACTGGCATGGTTCAAATCGTACTTATCTGACCGCCATCAATTCGTGGCAGTAAATGAAGAGGTATCATACCAATCACAAGTGCAGTATGGAGTACTTCAAGGCTCAGTACTAGGCCCCTTACTTTTCAAGATTCAAGATTCAAGATTTTTTTATTTGTCACATACATGATTATATAGAGATATAACCAGCAGTGAAATGTGAGTCAGGTCCGCTCAATGGACAGTGCAAATATTATAGAATACAAACACAGAGGAAATATACATAAATATAGGTATAGGTAAAATTAAATAAGAAGAAAATATAAAGAACAAAATATAAAATAAAATGTGCATGACAGTATACTGTAAACTTAAAAATTAAGATAAGCAGGAATGTACAAGAGAGGAATGTGCAAACAGGTTGTACATGGTTGTCATGTAGCAGCAATACAGAAAGTGCTGTGTGCAAATGACACTGTCAGTATGAGGTAGAGAATAATGAATATCTTACTGATTGTTAAGTGATTATTAAGTGGAGTCAGGTTGATGTTAAGGGGCTGAGTTTGAGTTTAGGAGCCTGATGGCCTGGGGGAAGAAACTCCTCCTGAGTCTCTCAGTTTTTGTCATCAGGCAACGGAAGTGCTTACCAGATGGCAGCAGAGTGAAAAGACAGTTACTAGGGTGGTTTGAGTCCTTGATGATTTTGACAGCTCTGCTTCTGCAGCGTTTGAGGTAGATGTCCTGCAGAGAGGGGAGAGCACACCCTGAGATGCGCTCAGCTAAGCACACAACTCTCTGCAGGCTTTGCAGTCTTGACTGGAGCTGTTCCCATACCACACTGAAATACACTGAGTTAGTACACTTTTTATGGTCCCTGAATAGAAAGTTTTCAGGATTGTTGGTGAGACTCTGAATTTCCTCAGCTGTCGCAGATGGTACAGTCTTTGCCTGGCTTTATTAACCTGTCTTTGAATGTGTGTAGTCCAAGTCAAGACCTCGGAGATGTTTACGCCGAGGTACTTGAAGCTGCTCACCCTATCCACAGGGGTCCCACTGATCATAAGAGGAGTGTAGGGTCGCTTCTGTCTCTTCCTGAAGTCAACAATCAGCTCTTTAGTTTTGCTCACATTCAGAGAGAGACAATTGTTCTGGCACCAAGATGTAAGTCTCTCTACCTCATCCAAGTATGTGGTCTCATCATTATTGGAAATGAGGCCCAGAACCACAGTATCATCAGCGAATTTTATGATAGATGTGGAGCTGTGGGAAGACACGCAGTCGTGTGTGTAGAGAGAGTAGAGCAGGGGACTCAGGACACAGCCCTGTGGGGCTCCTACGTTCAGGGTGATGGAGTTGGAGGTGAACTGGCCTACTTTCACCACTTGAGGTCTGCCGGTGAGGAAGTTCAGGATCCAGTCACAGAGTGAAGAGTTAATGCCGAGGTCTATGAGTTTAGAAGCTAGCTTGCTGGGGACAATGGTGTTGAAAGCTGAGCTATAGTCGATAAATAGCAGCCTTACGTAGTTCCCGTTGTTGCTGTCAATGTGCGTGAGAGAAGAGTGCAGGACGTGAGAGATGGCATCTTCAGTAGATCTATTGGGACGATAGGCAAACTGAAGAGGGTCCAAAGTATCAGGGATGTATGAGCAAATGTAGTTTTTTACCAGTCTCTCAAAGACCTTCATGACTATTGATGTGAGGGCAACTGGACGATAGTCATTCAGGCAAGAGGGTTTATTGTTCTTAGGCACAGGGATGATGACAGATTTTTTAAAGGAGGTGGGAACCACAGAGGTAGCAAGGGTCTCATTAAAGATGGAAGTAAACAAACCAGCGAGCTGATCAGCGCAGGACCTCAGAACACGGCCAATAATCCCATCAGGTCCGGCTGCTTTCCTGACATTCACTCGCTTTAGGGCCCTCCGAACATCGTCCTCCGACACGGTGATTACATGATTATCGCTGCTCTGACTGCCGCTATTTGACGCGCTGATCGGCAGAGTCGTGCACCCGCGATTGCTTTCAAAGCGGCCATAGAAAGAGTTTAACTCGTCAGCCAGCAACGGATCTGCTCTCACCTCAGCAGAGGATTTATTTCCAAAGGTACATATGGTCCTCAGTCCCTGCCACATGAGTCGGGAGTCATTGAGTTGAAAGTGAGACTCTATTCTCTCCCTGTATCGGAGTTTGGCGGCTCTTACTGCGTGTCGGAGAGCATAGCACGATGCTTTGTACTCGCTCATGTTCCTCGACAAAAGACTGCCGTTGTAAGCGGCAGTGCGTTTGTTTACCGCAGCACGGATTGTTCTGTCCACCCACGGTTTCTGATTTGAGAAGGTCCTTATAGTTATTGTTTCAGTTGCTTGCTCGGTTAGCGTGTTTACAAAGCTTAATGCTACATCCATGAACTCGCTGACATCAGATGAACTCGCCCAGAACATGTCCCAGTCGACATCATCAAGAGCCGCCTGTAGCATAGCTTCTGAGTGGGAGGACCAGCGCGTCACTACTCTCTGCACCGGGGGTTCCTGAACGAGCCTTTGTTTATATTCCGGTGTGAAGAAAATGGTGGCATGGTCCAATGTGCCAAAAGCCGGTACTGAGCGGGCTTTGTAGGCATTCTTAAACTGAGAGTAGCAATGATCCAGTGTATTCAGTCCTCTAGTTGGACAGGATACATGTTGATAAAAGTTCGGCATGACCTGCTTGAGGTTGGCTTTGTTAAAGTCCCCCGCGATGATAAGAGCAGCGTCAGGATGTTTGTTGATGTAGCCGCTGAGCACATCGTGAAGCTTAGACAAAGCCAAGCCGGTGTCTGCCTGTGGTGGGATGTAAACAGCAGTAACGATGATTGATGAAAACTCACGGGGCAGATAGAATGGGCGGCAAATAATGGATAGATGTTTCAGATGAGGTGAGCAGGAGTGCAACAGAGTGGAGATATTCCTGGGGTCACACCATTTCTTGTTAATCATGAAACACACTCCTCCACCATTGGATTTACTGGCCTCAGCTGTTCTGTCCATCCGTAAAACAGAGAAGTTATCAGACGGCGTTACAGCAGTGTCCGGGACCAAAGTCGTTAGCCATGTTTCAGACAAACAAAGGATGTTACAGTCCCTTATGTCCCGTTGGAAACTTATCCTGGCTCTAAGATCGTCCATCTTATTCTACAGAGATTGGACATTGGCGAGCAGAATGCTCGGTAGAGGAGGACTGTGAGCTCTTTTCCTCAGTCTGTTGCGAATCCCATCGCGTTTCCGGCGGCGTTTCTTGATCCGTCGCCTCTGGAGGTTATTCAAGTGGCCATTGTTCATCTCCATGTTCCGAAGAATCTCGAATGGCCACGACGGGTTGGAGGATAAAGTGTCCTGAAACAGGTTAGTGTAGCAGTGTCCAATGTCCAAAAGTGTTTCTTTGTCATAAGTGATCAGTGTAGACGTTATGTGTGTAAAAACAGAAAGCAAAAGTAAGAAAGAAAGTAAATAAAAGCACAATCTAAGCAGAGCGACCTGGACGGCATCCGAACTCGGCGTTGCCATCTTGGAAAACCTTTTCACACTTTATATGTTACCCTTGGGAGATATCATTAAGAAACATGGTGTTAGCTTTCACTGTTATGCTGATGATACTCAGCTCTATATTTCTTCGCAACCCAATGAAACATATCAATTTGCAAAACTAACAGAATGTATAGTTGATATGAAAAACTGGATGACAAGCAATTTCTTACTGCTAAATTCTGAAAAAACAAAGGTGTTAATTATTGGACCAAAAACGTTTGCATGTAATAACCTAGATCACTATCTAATACTTGATGGCTGCTCTGTAAATTCTTCGTCATCAGTTAGGAACCTAGGCGTACTTTTTGATAGCAATTTTTCTAGCATTTGTAAAACTGCATTTTTTCATCTTAAAAATATATCTAAATAACGACCTATGCTCTCAATGTCAAATGCGGAAACATTAATTCATGCGTTCATGACCTTGAGGCTAGATTATTGTAATGCTTTATTGGGTGGTTGCTCTGCTCATTTAATAAACAAACTCCAGTTGGTTCAAAATGCAGCAGCTAGAGTTCTTACTAGAACCAGGAAGCATGACCACATTAGCCCGGTTCTGTCAACACTGCACTGGCTCCCTATTAAACATCGTATGCATTTTAAGATGTTAATAATTACCTATAGTATAAGGCCCTGAATGGTTTGGCACCTCAGTATTTGAGTGAGCTCTTATCTCATTATAGTCCTTCACTTCCGCTCCGATCTCAAAACTCTGGCCATTTGATAACACCTAGAATATCAAAATCAACTGCAGGCGGTAGATCATTTTCCTATTTAGCGCCCAAACTCTAGAACAATCTACCTAACACTGTTCGGGAAGCAGACACACTCTTGTCAGTTTAAATCTAGATTAAAGACCCATCTCTTTATCCTGGCTTACACATAATACACTATTGCATTTCTATAATTCAAATCCGTTAAAGGATTGTTAGGCTGCATTAATTAGGTCAACCGGAACCGGGAACACTTCCCAAAACACCCGATGTACTTGTTACATCGTTAGAAGAATGGCATCTACGCTAATATTAGTCTGTTTCTTTCTTATTCCAAGGTCACCGTAGCCACCCAGATCCAGACTGTATCCAGATCAGATGGTCACTGCAGCCACCCGGATCCAGTCCGTATCCAGATCAGATGGTGGATCAGCACCTAGAGATGACCTCTACAGCCCTGAACATCAGCGGAGACCAGGACAACTATATGAGCCCCAGAGACTGATCCTCAGTGAAGACCCTGTCTCCTAGACGGCCATCGGGACAAGACCACAGGAACCAGATGAGTCCTTTGCACATTCTGACTCTCCTGCAGCCTAGATTTAAACTGCTGATTTTGTCTGGCCAGAGGAGAATGACACTATTTCGATACACTATTTCGACACACTATTTCCCCGTCTAAATACTGTAAAGCTGATGTAAAGCTGCTTTGACACAATTTGCATTGTTAAAAGCGCTATACAAATAATAGTGACTTGACTTGACTAAAAACAGCCTGATCCACATCCATCATTACATTATCACTTAAATTGACACTCTCTGAAGGGGACGTTTTGTCCAGCACTACACTGACATGCAAAATATCCATGTTTTCATCAGCCTTGGACTCATTCCTGACAACGACAGGGACAACTAAATCATTTTCTCCATTATTTTCTACTATGGCCTGATTCACCTCTTCTGTCTGTGAATGAGGCACTGTATCAGTTAAGCTACTGGTGGATGGCCTGGTTTCAGCTTGGATTGGGTCAGGAACATTATCTGTTGTTCCCTAATTCCTGACTTGCACACCATTTTCACTTGAGACATCTTGTGTGTTTGTGCCATTTTTGTCTGGACAAACACGCACGAGATGCCCCGTTTTGCCACAGCCAAAGCACTTCATCACATCAGTACTTACAAAAACAGTGTAATCAAAGTCATCAACTCTAAATTTCAGATTCAGGTTAAGCTCAGTTCTATTATCTTTCAGGATCATATAAGTAAACTCCTGAAAGATACTACATGTTTAATCAAGTCTGACTTACTTCCGAGAGCGATTTTCTTCATAGGACTGACTATCTATCCAAAACGTGACAGTTCTTTGATTAACATTTCATCTTTAATGCTCTAATTGTAATTGATCAGTTTCATATTCTCTGCCACCATCAGCTGAAAGAATCAGCATGAATCTTTTCATGCTGGTTTTCTAAGCGTGTTCCTCATAAATGCCTCACGCATTGGGTCGGGCTCACTCTCTTGCATTGTTTAATATGTTCTGCTTGCTGGTGATGGGAGTATTTTTGCCCAAAGGGGAGTGAAGAGTTGGCAGAATGAAGCGGGGTGTGAATCTGTGAGTTAAGAGACGAGGGGAGGAAGGTCAGAATGAAACTCCAGCTCCTGCTTTAAGGGGATTACAGAATTAAGCTTGCATTATTCTTGTTTATTTATTGAAGCTGGAGCCAGCAGAGTACTAAATCATTATACTGTCCACTGTGCACTTTTGTAGTATCATGACCAGGTTCTGGGTTCTTATACAGAAACTCGACACAAAAGATTATGTTTATTATAATTGGACAAGGGCCATGTATAGCACAAGAAAAAGCCAAAATTTATTGTAGGTTGTTACAACACACACAGACGCGCACACACACACTCACTCTCTCACTCTCTCTCACACACACATACAGGTTTCCATGTTTTATGGGTTCATTCCAATAATGGTTTTTCTACTGTACAAACTGTATTTTCTATCCTTTTACCCTAACCCTACACCTAAACCTACCCCTCACACAAAACTACAGGCATTTTAGATTCTCAAAACACTTCATTCTGTGTGATTTATAATCTTGTTTCCTCATGGGGACCTAAAAAAATGTCCCACAAAGTCAAAATGTACTGGTATTACTACACTTGTGGGGACATTTGGACACCGTAATGTAGAGAATACCAGGTACACACACACACACACACACACACACACTTGAGCACCCCAACCATCTCAAGGACCTGTGAGCATTTCAATACAGAAAAGTGCATAAAATCCATTTTTCAGTCCACTAGTTTGGAAAATAAAATAATGTCAAATCATTTCACTTAAAAAATAATATATGATTATTTTAAACAAAGTATAACCTCCATAATTATCTGTCCTGGATGTATTTAGTGACACACAATGGCATAATAATTGAACTATAATAATCTTGCAAAATAATTTTGGATGTTATCAGAAGTTTTGGCTTTTGTTACACGGGTCTGTTTCATCTTACAGCTCCTTCATGTGCATCAGAACCACCAAAACATCAAATGCAGACAAACCACAGATGCCTCGAGCGTCCCATTAAGCAGAGAAACAGCAAATGAAAACACAGCGTTACCTGTGATCAAGCAGCCAATCAGACACAGTGTGATGGAGGACAGGTGCCTCATGGTCCCCGCGGAGCACAGCCACAGAGAAGAGCTTCTGACGGTCTGTCAGAAACATCCCTCGATTCGGACACGAATGAACTCTCCCTTTCTTTTCCTCCCAGTGTCTCCACCCTCTCGTCTGCCGTCCAGAAACAGGGAGTTGAAGTTCCTTTTCCTGTTTCCTCTCTCTGTGCTGTGAGGATGGGAAAGGCCGCAGCTTAAACAATCGCTTGTCATTAATTGCAGCTCCTGAAGGGAGGCTCCCACTTTGAGAAAAGAGAGATATTCTGCAGCAGCCTTCCTGAGAGAATCAATCAAACCACTTAATCAGACACTTCTTCAGTGGCTGATTTTTATCATGACTAACTAAACTTCCAAGTCAAGCTGTTGATTGTATGTCTGTTTTACTGTGATTTTATAAACGTGTTTTGAATGATTGGTGAAATTCACCTTTCATTGACAGAGATTCAGAGGCCTCAGGCTGCATTGCTATCGGCTGACATCAGAACATGCTGGAGATCTTCAGCAGCACCATGCTGACCTGGTTTTAGAATCCAAATGAATGACGTTGTGCTTGGGTTTCCGCTTTCACGCTGTAGAAGAAAGAAACGAGAACAAGGAATGGACAGACAGCACACAACCAGATTTCATTTAAAACACACTTTTCACTGGTGAGAACAAGTACTGTGAAACCCAAATGTGATGGTAAGTTTTATGAGTTTTATTATGAGTTTTCTGTGGCTCCTCACAAGAATCAATCAAGCATCTAAACTGTCAGTAACTCGAAATATTGCTTTAGTCATAACTACACCATTCTTCCCCAAAAATTATCATTACAAAGTCATGAGTTTGTTTTATTCACAAGCTAAAACAATGATAGAACTATTTCAGCTCTGGCCAGTTACCCACATGTGGTAGGAAAAATATTCTCACAGCCCTTTGACTGCAGGCAGGAACAGCTTAAGGAATGAATGTTTAGACAGAGCTTAGTTTTTCTTCCTCTGTGTGGAGATATGTGTGTGTGTGTGTGTGTGTGTGTGTAATAGTGTCACAGCTAAAGCTCATTACTCTTTTAGAAAGAGTTTTAATTATGCAGATCACACACATCCATCTTATCAGTGTCTAACAGTGAGCAGCGTCTGTTCAGTATGAAACTAGAAGATGACCTGAAGCACAGAGGAAATGATGAAGGAGGATTCTTCAGGCTCCATGAGGTCAGTCGCTGAAGCAGGGTGGACTTCCTCTCTGTGGCCGCACACCCAGAACGGGCTCAGGGCCAGACCTGGGCAGAGACGGCTGTATCATAAACGCTTCACACTCGCTGATCAGTGCAACTGCCTGCATAAACTACAGGTTTCAGAAACTGCAGTGTGAATCCACTACAGAGTTTCCACATCAAACCCTGTGGAACAAAGTCAATGTAATTTATTCATACTTCAAATACCACAAATTCATTATATAATTTGATATCTATATATAAACTTATGTTAAAAACTCACTGGAGCCAGTTATACTTTTTATAATACAATTTCCGTATGCATTTGTTTGACCAACATTCACAGTTACAACATCTCTCATCTCCTGGAAACACCTCCAAAAGACTAACCTCAATTACATTCAAATATAACAAACAGTTCATTCTGGACCATTTATCTTTCTGTCAACTAGGACATAGGTCTGTCCACCCCCCCACCCCACCAGACTGATACGCCTGAGATTATGAAATGTGGATCACATTTACATTTATATTTACATTTAGTCATTTAGCAGACGCTTTTATCCAAAGCAACTTACAAGTGAGGACAATGGAATCAATCAAAATCAACAAAAGAGCAATGATATGCAAGTGCTATAACAAGTCTCAGTTAGCTTAAAACAGTACACATAGCAAGGTTTTTTTTTTAATTATATAATATATAAAAAAGAAAACAGATAGAATAGAAAAAGAATATACATACATTTAAATAATTGACAAATAACAAATTCATTATTTGTGTTATTTGTCAATGCATTTAAATGTAATATACATAAATTATAATAGTATACATTGTTTTTGTTGTAATACAATGTATTTATATTTGTATATAAATATATTGTAGGCTATTATTAAATAATATTATTTTATTTGATAAAATACAACCATGTGAATAAACAGACCATTGATTTGTTAATTTATTCATTGTTATTCTGTCACGATCGCTACCGTGCAGGAACGAAGGAGCGCGGAGACGTAGGAGAATTCTCAAACAACAGTATTTAATATTCCAAAACGGGGAATCACAGGGCAGGCAGGAGACACACACGTAGCACAAAGACGTTTAACACTGGACAGAAAGCAAGGGGCAGACCACACTATAAATACACAACTCAACAAGGTAATTAGGAAAACACAGGTGAATGGAATGACTAATTAGGCAGGGGAGAAACTAGGTCAGTGGGAGCACATGGGGAAGAAAACAAACACACCGACAGTCCATTGGCATGACATATCACCCCACTCCCGGAAGGCACATCCTCGCGCCATAGGAAAAATATAGGGAGTGATGTGTGGGAACTTGGGAGGAGGACGGATACCTGGGAGGAGGACGACGAACAGAGTCCAGGGTAGAGACGACGGAGGGAGAAGCCATGGAGGAGGAAGGGCTGACGGCTCCAGGGGGCTGACCAACGGCGGCGGTGCAGGTGGTGGAGGAGCCCGAGGCGGAGACAGAGAGCCAATGAGCCAGGGCGATGAGCCGGAGGGCCAAGGCGGAGCAGATGGCTCAGGTGACCGATACGGAGGCGAGGAGCCAGTGGACTGATGGGCCACGGTGGAGAGGAGGGAGCTAGGAGCCATGGTGGAGCCGCTGGGTCGACGAGCTGAGGTGGAGTCCGGGACTCAGAGGCAAGGGATTCTCCAGCCATGGTGACGATGGAGACTGGCAGACCCACGGGGCTCACACCATACTGATGGAGGGCTGAGGGAAAGCAGAGGGACTGGCAAAAGACAGTGGTGGAGGAGGCAGGAGCGAGCGAGCGAGCGAGCGAGCGGGCGGGCATTTTTGAGCCTCCGGGCTTTCAGGGCTGGTGTGCGCTGCCCACACACACCAAATTGTGACTCCCAGCACGGGGAGTGCGACTGACAGGGGAACAAAAGGGCTGCACTCAGGAACAGAGTCTCTCTCTGAGCAGGACGTGGAAACAGGAGCCCTCTCTGGGCTACACTCAGGAACGGGAGCCCTCTCTTGGCTTAACATGGGAACTGAAGCCCTCTCTGGGTGGGACATGGAAACAGGAGCCCTCCTTGGGCTAGACTCGGGATCTGAGGCCCTCCCTGGGCCAGACGTGGGAACAAGAGCCCTCTCTGGGCTGAACATGGGTACAGGAGTGACAGAGTGCTCCAACAAAGGAGGGAGGAGAGGGGGCAGGTCGGCATAGAAGTCTATATGGTCTCCCTCCGCTTTCCATTCACCCAGATTCATTAATAGCTCACCCTCAACCCTGGTGCAGTGGGCGGAGCCCCTCTCTGCGATCTCACTGGCCACGGTTCTTTCCCTCAAGGTGGGTGTGGTAGCCGGCTCTCGCACCTGGTCTGACATCACACGCAGCTCTGACTCCGCGGCGATCCTCAGCTCTGTCACTCTAGGTGCGATGGCTCCTCGGGCGTGGCGGGCTCCGGCTCTCCATCATCGGTGGGCTCGGGCTTATGCTCTACACCGTGGGGAGATGGTGGGCTGGGCTCTGGGTCGGGAGTGGAACTGGCAAGATCATCCACGGGATAGATGGTGAACGGAGATCCGTTTCTCGCCAGTGTCCACTCCACGAAGGCAGCAAAATCCACTCGAATGTATTCTAGAATACAATCACTCAAAGTCATCTTTAGAACGCCGAATGCAGGGCTCATCTTGAACAGGAAGTGAGTTTGAGATCTGCTGCAGACAGGAAGTGCCCTCCTTCTCAGCAGGGTATCAGCCAGTATCGTATTGTACTCTAGCAGTTGTTTGTTGACATTCTTCATCACTGGGCGGTAATCGCTCTCTACACCTTTGGAGGCAATGACTGCACAATGGAGTTAAGGAGGGTTACACATCAACTGTATTTACACTTCTGATTAGAACTTCAGAAATCCAAACAGAAATCCATGCATGATAAAAGGATACATTCTTTCATCACAAAGTTGTTCTGCTCATGATGTTGCCATTTCCTCTCCATATTGGTCAGCTGGAAAGAGAACAGACAGCAAAACATCAAATCACGAACACAAAAAAACAACAACAAAAAAAACACTGTACCTGACACCAGAAAGCGGCGCTCCTGTTTAGCTGTTTTGCTTTTGTCATGCAGATAAACAGCTTCAGTCTCAAATTCAACCCAAGTCGACTTTATTTGTATAGCGCTTGCCACAATACACATTGCTTCACAGCAGTTTTACAGAAAGTCGTACTGTTATGTCTATGATGCCTTCTATAGAGCACTATATCAATAAAATGGACTTGACTTAATGCTTAGAGCAGGTTTAAGGCTGGGAAATTATAACGATGGTCAGGGACGTCAGATTCATGGATAGCAGGACTAAACGTATTTTCAGGAGGTCTGACATCCTTCTCCAGGATTTTTTAAAGCCCCCAAAAATGTAACAACAGTTGTAAAATTTATATTATGATAGTTTTGGATATTTTGTCTCATAGTTTGTGCTAGACAATAATGTACAATAAGGCTGACTTCATTATTATCCAAAAGAAGAATTAAAATCCACTCTCTGTCCCCATCCATCCAACAACAACAAAAGGAACCAACATGACTGTACTATGTAGCCAAAATATGTCTTGGATGTTATTTTAAGTGAGAAGACATGCAGGTCAATCATAGATCATTTTATTGATCTCATATCATATGATAGGGCTGAAAACACTGAGGAAAATAAACATCTTTGATGTCACTGAATTTCCAGAATTATGAATCCACAAAGATCTCATACAGAGATGTATGCAGCAGAACTCGCGCAGATGCTTGTGTCTGCCCTGAATTAATTATAAAATGAAACTTTTTATGAAAACATATTGACTGAAATATATTTATGACTGACATATATTTATCTCCCTTTGAGAACTGAACCGGTCTGTTTTCTGACAAGGTTTGCTGTTCGTCCCATGTGATGGGATTGTCCACTTTTTAAAGATGAAATAAGGAAAACATGTTTGCGTTTACAGAATATTTTAGAATGCTGCTGTCTCCAAAAGCCCTGGAAAAAGCTGACTGAGAGAAATGGGAATGACCGGAGCTAAACCATGACCCACCCGATCACATCTCTGGGGTTTGACTGAGTGATTCCTGCACTAAAACAGTTCAGACAAGGCAGCTCTTGCTAGTGTAAGCATGGGCATTATAAGAGAAAATCAAAAGAGTGCATGTACATGGTGAAATCATGATTATTATCTGTCAATTATTATTATCAACACAATGTGATGTCTGGACAGATCGGTTTCCTCTATTAGACAGAAACAGTCACTGAAATCTACAGCGACACAGCTACTGCGTGAACAACAGAAACACATCTGAAGCGTCTGATCATGAGTGTCTCTCACCTCCACATGGGTCTCGTTCTCTTGTAACTGGTTCTTAAGAGACTCGTACTCCTCGTTCATTTTGTGTATCTTCTTCTTGAATGTGTCCTTCCTCTGAGTGAGTGTTACTTGATCCTCCTGCAGTCTCTGATGGGACAAACGGCACTATTGAGTGCTGTAAGACTATCACTAGGAAGCAAATGAACTACATAATGTGATGTAACCACCACACTTATGTTATATTATGCTATATATCCATTATTATAGGAGTTAATATAATCTATGGTATAGGCTGCAGTGAAAAAAAACAAACATTGCGATTATGTTTTATTCATCTTTGTCAGTATTCTCTAGTTTGTATATCAGTGTAGTATAAGTTGGGCTCTGCAGTGTTTAGTACAAATCATGGGTGAACCGAGTGATTGTCAGACATCCAAACAAGGGCAAATCATGGAAGCCTGTTTAGCAGGAGCATCTGTAACCTTAACAGCCCAATACTGTGGTGTTTCAAGAACAACAATCTTCATGATTATGATAGCAGACACAAAGAAGAGAACAGTGGACTTCTCATCAGAGAAGAACAACAGTGGATGAAACCTGAAAGCAAATGATAGAGACCATCGGACACTACGAATCATTGTCCAAACAACACAGAAGTACTGCAACACAGTGACAGAAAAACCCAATATTCACTCTGAAGATCCAGTTTCCACAAAAAACTTCAAAAGCCAGCACCAATGAAAAAGCTGCAACTGCTAAAACTTTAACCAGACACCAATGCTAAAACGTGAAAAAGGTGGTGTCACTGTGGACAGTTTGGGAGTGAAAAGTGAGAAGCAGATTCCCTCTGAAACACTAGCAGATAGACTGATCTTTACAAGACTAGAGATTTTACAGCTCATCTCAAAAACACATCAGCAAACAAGAATTTCATAAATTTACATTTCAATGCTTCAGATGACTTAAACATTTATTGACTACACTGCAGGTTGTCATTTTTGAAGCCTTGCCTGTTTTAATCCACAATGTTCTTGCTGAAACTGATATTTCAGAGTGAACAGTAATCGTTATTAAACTAATAGAGCTGCTGAGTGTGTAAACGGTGGATTCCTGACCTTCTTCCGGTCCTCTCCGGCAGCTTTGAGAGCGTCCAGATCTCTGTATGTGTGCAGCTCTTGCGTCATGAGCTTGAGCTGATCTCTCAGAGTTTGCAGCTCTGTGGTCACTTTGCCTTCCAGCTGCTCCACTTTCAGCAGATCCTGCTGTAGACGCTCACTTTCTGCATGCAGAAACACAAACATACGTCACAATACATCAACTACAACAACAGCATTTCTAATATAAACGCTGTATTTGGACTGTGCAGAGCTGCTGTTTATTCTACAGGTGTCACTACAAACACATTGAGTCACCTATTTACTCTCTATAGCACTTCACACAATACAGATCGTTTCACAACATCACAGTAATACACAGGAAAATAACAGAATCAGTGACACAATCTTCATTAAATATGAGATAAATCCAAATCTGCAGTTAAGCAGCTGTACAGAAGACAATGGTGTCATTATTCAGATCAGTTCAGTGTAATAACAGTGTTAAGTTCAGTTCAGATCTAAGCAGCTCTTCAGAAGACAACAGTGCCATTAAAGTGACAGCAAACATCATGAAGCTTTACCCATTTTGTGTCTTTTAACATGACGACATTGGCTCATTTCCATGATCATTTTTGTGCCACATATACATGAGTAACTACTGCGTGCTGCTTTTGAGGAGAGCAGGAAGCAGTACAGGGTTCAGAGGTCATTATCTATTACCTTTGGAAACGATTACAAGCAAATTTGGCTAGTCCGTTACAAAGATTCATGACACACTGAAACCTGCTCCGCTGCAGACGCCCAGAGCTACAAGAAACAGGATGTGTCTGCTGGTCAGCAAGAGATGCAGAAATACTGAAAGTGGGGGGGGGAAGGAAGTGGAAGAGGACCGCTTCCCTCTGATAGGCAGAAGGCCCAGCTCACTGTTTGGAGAGAGACTGTGTGTGTGTGTGTGTGTGTGTAGCAGTCAAAAAACACCCTGTCAGCACTTCTGAGCATTTTATTTATTTATTTATTTACAGTGGTATATTATGTCACACTTCACACTTCTCTACACTGTAAAAAAATGACATGATGAAAAAGTCATGACAACTTATGTTTTTAAGTTATTTTAACTCATAAAAATAATTTAAGCAATTTCAACTATTTTTTTATAAGTTAAACTAGATTCAGCTTGATTTAAGTCGGTTTAATGTTACTGAAATTCAAAGAGCCCGATTTAGTTCAATGAACTTCACATTTTAAGTTCTAATTTATTGGCACTAACCGGCCAGATCTGCTTGTTTGACAGAACTTTAGGGAGATTATTGTTCATTTTAGCGGAATAGAGTATAACTAGTTATGTTCCGTCATCGTTTTTCGAACTGTGTTTACCTCAAGTTTTGCATTTGATATGGTGACCGTCGAGAGAGAGAGAGAGAGAGAGAGAGAGACAGAGAGAGAGAGAGAGAGAGAGAGAGAGAGAGACAGAGAGGGAGAGACAGAGAGAGAGAGAGAGAGACAGAGAGAGAGAGAGACAGAGAGAGAGGGAGAGAGAGAGAGAGAGAGAGAGAGAGAGAGAGAGAGAGAGAGAGAGAGAGAGAGACAGAGAGAGAGAGAGAGAGAGAGAGAGAGAGACAGAGAGACAGAGAGAGAGAGAGACAGAGAGAGAGAGGGAGAGAGAGAGAGAGAGAGATGGGAGGGAGAGACAGAGAGACAGAGAGAGAGAGAGAGAGACAGAGAGAGAGAGAGACAGAGAGAGAGAGAGACAGAGAGAGAGAGGGAGAGAGAGAGAGAGAGAGAGAGAGAGAGAGAGACAGAGAGGGAGAGACAGAGAGAGAGAGAGAGAGACAGAGAGAGAGAGAGAGACAGAGAGAGAGAGAGACAGAGAGAGAGAGGGAGAGAGAGAGAGAGAGAGAGAGAGAGAGAGAGAGAGACAGAGAGGGAGAGACAGAGAGAGAGAGAGAGAGACAGAGAGAGAGAGAGACAGAGAGAGACAGAGACAGAGAGAGAGAGAGCGAGAGAGCGATGAAAGTTGCGTGTGTGAACCTGCGTCTGCGCGTCTCTCTCCACAAGCAATGAGGCTTAGTCACTTCAAAAACAGCGATTTTACACCCTCATTGCAGATAAAATATAAGGTTGCGAGTCAGTAGCCTATCGAAGCTATATTACTAGGCTAATAAAAGTTTTCGTGCTGTGTGTTTGCTGCGCGATCTCTGATATCTGTGTGCAATAATGTGTATGTGCGTGCGTCTATGAAAGCAGCGTAGCCTACTGCATATAGTTTTAGTTTAGCTACAAACCCGAGCCCGAGGCTATTCATTAAACATTAACCCGAACCCCGACCCGAAACCCGAAAGTAATTTCGGGACCCGTCGGGCTCGGGTCGGGTAGCAGACCTCTACTTCAGACTTATGTGCCCTCTAGAAGCTCGCGTTCTGCAAAGTGAACAACGCATTATTGTGCCATCTCAAAAAGGCACAAAATCACTTCCACAGATTTTTCATAAAAGGGGTCATATGACGCGATTTCTTGTTTTCCTTTTCTTTAGTGTGTTATGTAGCTGTTTGTGCATGTATAAGATCTGCAGAGTTAGAAAGCTCAAAGTCTCCCACAAAAGGATTTATTCTATCTAAAAGAGAAGGCTGATCCAGACCGGGCTAAAGCGCCTCATTAAAACATGCCCCAACATGTCTACTTCACGATGTGGAAATATTTGCGTAATGCCACCCAAATGTGTTCACACAAATAAAAGAAGGTGTGGTTTCAGTAAACACAGTAGTGTTGATGCAGTCATGTCGGGGAGACGCTGTGTGTTTCTATGCGAAACCAACAGCACTTTATTTGGCCTACCGAAAGTAGATGCAATTAGGAATCATTAGTTAAGATTTGTTTACAACAGAACAGCACAACCCAAATGTTCAAATTTTTGCACACGCATTTTATGGACGAGAGTTTCGTGAACCTAGGAGAGTACAAGGCTGGCTATGCACGAAGGCTATTTCTAAAAAAAATAAAATAAAATAAAATAAATAAATAAATAAAAATAAATAAATAAATAAATAAAAATTCTGACTTTGCAATGACAATCTGGCGCTTCTAAATCAGCGACTGTAAGTATGTTTTGTTATTAGTTTAAGTATTTGCTATTGACAAATGCGGAGTTTTGCGCAGTGTAGAGTAACGCGTCGTGTGTGTGTGTGTGTGTGTGTGTGTGTGTGTGTGTGTGTGTGTGTGTGTGTGTGTGAGAGAGAGAGGAACAGGGTCACATCACAGCGGAGTGTACAGCCCGTCAGAAATCATAGCATGTAAGCTGTCTTAACCGCGGCTTGTGTTCTGCAAATACATAGAGCATCATCACTGTGTCCGTCACGCGACTGTTCCCCTTTCGACTTGAACTGATGGTAAAACTAACAACATTATTAACTGTCTTTATATGTATTTTGAAAGCTGAAGCTCGCGATTATGGTAAGGGGCGTTACATTTCTGACGGGCGCTTTTGTAGTTCGACCAATCACAATGCACTGGGTCAGCTGGCCAATCAGAGAAGACTGTGCTTGTCGGAAGGAGGGGCTTTGTAGAAAACTACGTGTTTGAGAGAGGCGGGGCATAGAGGAACTACAATAATGTACAGAATTTGAAAAATATATATTTTCTTTTTTTTTTTTTTTTTTTTTTTTTACATTAAAGCATGTCAACATATTCTGTTACACCAAATACACAAAATAATGATCTTTAAAATAGCATCATATGACCCCTTTAACTGTTCCCTCTTGGTGGAATGACCTGCCCAACTCAATCCAAGCAGCTAAGTCCTTAGCCATCTTCAAGAAACAGCTAAAAACACATCTTTTCCATATTTATTTGACCCTCTAGCACTGTCTATTCTAATTCTGTTTTATCTATTTGTTTTCTTTTTTATTTAAAGAAAACACTTGACCCTCTATCACTTGCACTCTATTCGTTTTCTAACTGCTTGTTTTTCTTAAAAAAAAAAACACTAGCTTTCTATATTCTTTTTCTATTCTATCTACTTGTTGACTTTGTATATGTGTGTGTATACTATATATATATATATATATATATATATATACACACACACACACACACACACACACATATATATACATACACACAGTGCCCTCCAAAAGTATTGGAACAGTAAAGACAAAATTGCTCTGTTGGCTGTGGAGTCAAGACATTTACAAATATGATTAAAAGATGAATATGAGACAATGCTACAGAATGTCACATTTTATTATTGGGTGATTCAACACATAGATAGATAATATAAATTGCTACGTGAACTTCGTTGGGCTAACCAAGACTTGTCATAGCACGTGGATTTTATTGCTCTTTTGTTGATTTTGATTGCTTCTATTGTCCTCATTTGTAAGTCGCTTTGGATAAAAGTGTCTGCTAAATGACTATATGTAAATGTAAATGAGGTTCATAGAGAAGAAAAGGCAAGATGAAATTACTAAGCTAGAGCAGTGGGAAAATAAATGGGCTTTTAAACTATCGGTAACTAAAACACAGGTTATTTGTTTTTCTCGAAGACACAAGGAAATACCACTTAAACTGTATGGCCAAACACAGACTAAATTCAAAGTTGTTAGTTTTTTTTGGGATGCTTAGATAAAAAACTAACATGGAAATAACATATTGAGAAAATAAGGGAAAAATCCAAGAAAATTAACAGTCTTTTGAGATGCTTAGCAGGAAAAGACTGAGGTACAACTAGAACATCAATGTTAAATATAAATTAGGCTATTATGAGAGCCTCGTTTGATTATGGATGTATAGCTTATATGTTTGTTGTAGACAGTCACCTTAAGAAGCTGGATGTGGAACAGGCATAAGCATTAAGAACATGTAGTGGAGCTTTTAAAACATCCCCAATAGCGGCAATAGAAGTAGAAACAGGAGAGATGCCTTTATGCACAAGGAAACTAAAACTTATGTTAACCTATTGGATAAATTTAGAAGGGCAATAGTTTTCATCCTACAAAAAAACGTCTTACAGGAGTGTTGGGAACACAGTAAATATAATATCAGAAGCTCTGGATGGATAGGAGATATTAAAGCAGAGAATGAAGGGTTGTTTAATCTGCAATACAGCTCAACAGATTGCTATTCAGATATCCCCGGTTATTTGTGATGCCAATAACAGATTTAAATATTCAGCAACAAATAAGGGATAATCCTATACAGATACCTAAATGTTTGTTAGCACAAAATTATATTAAACAGCAATATATGGGTAAGTTAATGATATTCTCTGACGGGATAGCTATAATAAAAAGAACAACAAATAATTTTTAACTTCATCTTTGTGACACTGACTCAGAAAACACTAGTTTATTAATAAATAATTCAAATATCTCCTTACTATTTCCCCCAGACACATTCATTGTAACTTTTGCTGGGGCTTTGCGGCAAGCTTTAGCCAATTTTTCCGTGTCTTGTGTTTGAATGTTTTAAACTCTTTTGAATGTTTAAATTGGCAAGGTTTAAAAACTCATGCAATGATAAGCTTTCATGGTGACGCGCAGCAGTGGCCCATCAATTGTCCTGAGCGTCTTTTTAGGCTGGCCTCAGCCAGTCCTTGAGATCACCGGGGCCCCCCCTCAGCCGTGGGCCCTTATAATCGTCACCACCTTTCACCCCACTAGCGACGGCCTTGGTGACCGGTGTGCTGTGCTGCATTAGCACTGCAGATTGTAATGTAACGTTACAAGTCCCATTTAAAACAAAATTGTTTCTCCACCTGTTAAACATCGTTAAGATGGGCAATTTGAGCAATTATAGGTGTATTTTACCGTTAAAGTGCGTATCGGTTGGCTTTGCTGAGCAGGCTCGGCGTTTTCGCGCCACTGGAAGTTTAACGTTATCCCAGTCAGTCCCGCTTCGTGCGGATGAGGTATTTGTTACTGAGTAAAGTTAAGCGTAACGTTAACTTTAATAATTTTATCAACCGTGCATACGAGTTAGGATAATATAAGTGAACTATCTAGAGGTAGACGACCCCCGAGCTGTTTTCTACGAGCATGAACTAATCATCACCAGTTTTGTAAGTAAAGTTTGTTCTGTTCAAACTAGATGAGTATATGAAACTTCTTAATATGATTTAAGAGACCACGATTCAAACAATTATTAACCTTGTTTATTTATGACTACTTTTTAGACAGACGTTTTTGTTAGCCGAACAACTGGCATGTTGTTAAACATGACAATCAGTTAAACGCACTGTAAAGTTGCATCGGTTCCTCACAAGCTCGTTTTCAGTGCCATTTGTTATTTTATTGGTCATCATATATTTTATATATAAGTTTGTTTTACGATTGCAAATTGCTTACTGGTAACAGATTACAAGTAACAGTGAATGCAAAAAATTTATGATGTTGTATAAATCGGTCATATTTTAATCATGAACAAAAAGTCTGTAAAAGGGTTGTGTACATTTTTGGGCATAACTGTAATTAGCAGGTAACCAACAATTTCATGTTTACCTCTCTTTGTTGGCTATGACCGATCACATTACAGTGAGGGTCACCATCCATTTTAATATTTTTTTTTTTTTTTACTAGGCAGCTCAGACTATTTATGGGTTATGAGGCTGTTGTGTAAGAAATTTAGTTCCTTGTGTGTGTGTTGTTTACAAGTAAAATTTAAGTTACAAATTTAATGTTAATTTTTTTTTTCTTCTTCTTTTTTTCTTTTTACAGGCACACGTTTGTCTGTGAGTCTGAGACTGGATGAAGGGTAAGTTTGCATTTCCGTACTAAATAAAGAGGATGAATTATATCTTCAGATAAGTCAACATTTGAACCACTTTAAATATTATTTTTGATCCCCTTACATTTGTGTTTTTTTCTCATTTTACAGGCATTGTCTGGTTGAAGGGTAAGTTTTGCATTTCTGTACCAAATAAAGAGTATAAACTATATCATAAGATAAGTCAATATTTGTACTACTTTTTTCCTACATTTCTATCATTAGATCATTAGACAGCTGAGTTCGATCGGTTTCCGGGTCATGGGCTGGAAGATGTAGGAGCGAGGAAACGAGGTCGCTGCGATTGGAGCTGCAGATAGTGAGGTTTGTGAGGTCAGTGTGGTTTGGCCTATTAAAGGGATAGTTCATCCAAAAATGAAAATTCTGTCATTAATTACTCACTCTCATGTCGTTCCACATCTGTAAGACCTCAGTTCATCTTCAGAACACAAACAAAAATATTTTTGATGAAATCCGAGGGCTTTCTGTTCCTCCGTTGGCAACAATGCAACTACCACATTCAAGGTGCAGAATGGTAGGAAAGATATCATTAAAGTAATCTATGTGACTCCAGTGGATTAACCTCAGTTTTATGAGGCAACTTAAGTGTTTTGTTTGAGCAAAAAACATACTTTACTACTTTATTTTCTAAAAAAATATTGATCTGCAGCGCACGCTCACAAGAAAGAGCATCATGACGCATGTGTGTTGTGTTCACGCTAGAGTTGACATTGTAGCATGAACAAGCTTTGAATAATATTGTAAATAAAGTGGTAATTTTTTTTGTTTTGTTTTTTTTCACAAAGCAAGCACTCGTGTTGATTCATGAGATTGAGGTTAAACAGGAGTCACATGGATTACTTAAATGATGTCTTTCCTACCGTTCTGGACCTTGAATGGGTCAGTTGTGTTGCTGCCAATGGAAGGTCAGAAAGCTCTCAGATTTCATCAAAAATATCCTCATTTGTGTTCTGAAGATGAACGAAGGTCTTATGGGTTTGAAATTATATGAGGGTGAGTAATTGATGACAGAATTTTAATTTTTGGTTGAACAAATCCTTTATAACTTTGTATTTGTATTTACACACAGTTTTTGTTTTGGCTGTTGCCATCTCATCACGTTCATTTATAGTAATCAGAAAGCCAAGCCTCTATCACACCTCATCAAAAATCTGCCATCATGTTTGCTACTATTTATTAACTTGGCGAAATGTTTGCTGCCATAGCGCTTGTAAAGTGTGGTCATACAGCTTCAGCAGCCCTTGTTGTTTAAAACGTGTATCTTGATTTGTTTAACATCTCAGTCAACTTGAATCACATTTTTACATCGATTTTCAACCGACTTTGAGTACATTGTTACATACCTGTTACTCACAAAAGCAGCATAGGGAAACTTTAAACCAGAGGTGTCTAAACTCTGTCTTGGATGGCCACTCTCCTGCAGAATTTAGCTACAGCTTGCCTCAACTCACCTGCCTGGAAGTTTCTGGTATGCCTAGTAAGACCTTAGTTAACTTATTTAGATGTGTTTAATTAAGGATGGAGCTACTTTTGTGCCCTTGTTGTATACATATACTGAAATTCACACATTAGCATGCACAGGCAGGTTGTGTACTGTTCTTAATATTAAAAACCTATTTATAAACACTGCAAGAAAAAAAAAAATTAAATGTTTCAAACAAATGTACAGGGTTCGTACGGTCATGAAAAACCTGGAAAAGTCATGGAATTTTAAAACAGCAATTTCCAGGCCTGGAAAAATTTTGGAAAAATAAATTAACCCAGAAAGTTTTGGAAAAGTCATGGAAATCTATTTCACAAATCTCTGTATAATATAATTATGTTTAATCAGGTCCTGAATTTCGGTGCGGGATTGCGCATATACGGCCTCCCATTGGTTGGAGGTGATCCAATGGGACATACATCAAACTTGTTTACTTGTTCCTGTCATATTCTGGAAATCACCCAAAGTTCATTGGGTTACTTGAGTTCACTGGTATACTTCCTATGGAAAAGTACCAGTACCACCCAATGGATGGCCCTTTAAGACTTACAATCTGTAGTAAGACATCCAGCATGGGAATAATTCAACATATTGATCAGTATATCCATTGCTTTCATGATTATACATCATTTTTAAGTAAGATAATACCATATTGAGAAAACATCATAATATAAAGTAAAATAACACAATATCACTTGCCTAATCGGGTCATTGTTGCATCGTCACAAAAATGTATTATTTATTTGCACGTCTTTTTAAGTAATTTGGTACTCGCGCGCTCAGTCACGTCCAAAGCGCGCGCGTATAAAGCCGCCTTGCCAGTACCAAATTGAATTTGGTACTAAACAAGCTCAGTAGAACCCTGTACGGACCTCAAACATATGCCCCAGTCCAACAGCTTATCAGAATTACCGGCCCAAATCCGACTGGAGCCCGTGTCTTTTTTTCTCTTTCTCTTCCCAATTACACAGCTGCTGTTGGAGCCATTAAAATAGTTCAGTTTCGTTTTTAATGGCAAAGTGGTTATATTTATTTTCGTTTCTTTATTAAGTTAATTTAGAAATATGTTTGGAACATTTTTTTTGTTTGTTAAATTCAAGATTTTGTTTTTAAAGTAGCCTAACGACCAAGTGGCCAGCTGCAGACAGTGAGTTAGCCGATGTTTGATCAATTTAGCCTTCTACAATCAGCACCACTTGACTAAAATTAAATCTATATATAAAATACTTAAAGCATATCACAATGTTAGTTTACGTTTGTGCTAGGCGCGTATCCAATCGTTTGTGTGGAGAGTGGAAGCTAAAGCGCGCTCTGCAGGACTTGGGAGTCGCCAGAGCGATCACTTGCATTTTTTTCTTATAACAGTAGAAACAACCGTCATTTTTGCTCATAAAGGTAAGAGTAATACATCATTCGGGACTGTTAAGGGTCTACTTTTATTTGTGTTCACTCACAATATCAGCATACAGGATGCGCTTTCTGCTTTCCGCTTCACAAAAATGAACCGAAACTCAGCGAATATTTTATTTCCCCATGTGGCCCCGACACATTCATCATGGTAATTACTTTGCTGGGGTTTTGCGGCAAGCTTTAACACGGAACTCTTCCAGCACTCGCTGCTGCTGCTGGACACTAAACACTGTCCGAGCCGCTCTTCACAGTCGATGTTATCATGTTGTTTCCACCAGCGCGGCAAATCCTTTTCATGACCATAATAATTGATGGATATCTAAAATATAAAATAAGGAGGAAGCCTAAAACAAGCCCGATGCCCGGCCTGTGTCTGAGCTATGACATGAAAATTGTTCCGAAGTTGGGGCCCGTCGGGCTTGGGCTGAAATACAGGGCGCTAAACAAAATTAAGTGGCTTAATTTGCGCAGCTTGTTGCATTTAAGCGAAAAAAAGTACACACAAAATGACGTTAAAATGAGTATCCTCATAAGCATTGTTGTTTTTTTCTTAAGTGAATGTAAACCACTGCGAAAGAGAAAAGTTTCCAAAACGAAATTCAGGTCCTGCATTTAACGGAGTTAAATAAATTATAATATTCAGTGATGCGATATGTTCTCTGTGTGGAGTAAAGGTCATTGCACACTGGTCCGAATTTTTCGCACGGTAAAAAAAAAAATAAATAAATAAATAATAATAATAATAATAATAATAATAATAATAATAATAATAATGACCTCACGTTGTAAAGTCACTTATTTATATAGCGCTTTTAACAATACAGATTATGTCAAAGCAACTTTCCAATATCAAAATAAGAAAATAGTGTGTCAAAATGTAAAATGACAAGATGAAACACTCAATTTTCAGTTAAAGGCATTTCATTATTGAATTCAGTGATGTCATCGTCCAGCTTAGTTCAGTTTAAATAGTATCTGTGCATCAAGTCGACGATATCGCTGGAAATTAAGTGTCCCCAGCTGAGCAAACCAGAGGCGACAGCGGCAAGGAACCAAAGCTCCATCGGTGACAGAATGGAGAAAAAAAAACGTTGTGTCAGTCACGTTTACACACTGCCTCCGAAACGTTCGTTATAAATTTTTTTTGGATCAGGTTCAATTTTCTGCGTTTTCACATCTGTAGCAAGCATTTTGATAGAAAAGGATGACGAATACGGAAAAAAAAAGAAAAAACGCATACGAAAAGTTTGGACTCGGTGTGCAAGGACCTTCCCAGATAGCACACGTACATCTGCAAGATGTCTGCAAGATGTCATGGTTAGATCTGCAAGATCTAACAATGCAGGACAGTGACCCTCAGAGCAGGATTCGACACCCTTGCTTTAAAATCCAAAATATAGTGAACACACTATTAATAAGCACAGTAACAAGATCGGCAGTTTAAGACATTAACTTGTAAGCACAAAACACAAGATACTTCTCTTTTCAATATAAATAAGACTTTATTTATATAAACCTAAGACATGTAAACTAATCTAATCTAACACATGAACACACGCATTCACACATTCACACGTTGCAGAAAGAGAGGAAAGGATGAGTTTACAGAATGAAAATGTGAAATCCCAAGTTTACAGCAATATGTGCAATTGCCTATAGACCTGAACCATCAATCATTTGACCCTCGCATTGAGTTTCTCAATGAGGCTAAAATTTATATTAAACTGCACCGACTCAGCAAAAGTCTGGAGGTTGTACTTGCTTGTGTTGCCTTAAGGGATTCCCTTGTGTCCTTGTGGTCTTTGGAGAAAGGGGTTTCCCGAGGTTGCTGATTGGCTGAGTTCAGTGGTCTTTCGTAGTAAAGTCTTGGGCGTTGGCTCTTGATGCGGAGTTGGTCTGGTTGAAGTTTGGGCGGGTGCAGTCGAAGCTGGACTTTGCGGCAAACTTAACGAAACTCTCACGGAAAGACAAGAAATTAAAGTAAAAGAATAAAAGAATGTAACGAGACTAGGTGGTTTTACTTCTCATTGTGTTGGCAGCTGGCATGTAGGCCAGAGCACGCTCAAAGAGCAGCGTCGAAACGCGGTGGCAAAAGAGAAGAAGAGAAGCAGAGGAAGAGAGCCAAGAGAAGAGCTGTCCTGAGTATTTAAACTCGGTTTCTAGACCGTCCTATCTGGACGTCTTGACCAATTAGAAATGATCTTGGCTCATGGTGTTGTATGTTTCTCCTCCCCATTCATAAATCTAACATGTTATCTTATCAGTCATATGGTCCAAATTTTCCCGCTCTTACAGAGTACAATTTTGGACATGATTTCTCTAACAAGACTATGGTACATTTGACAAAGAATTGATTGGAAGAAACATTTAAAGCATGATTTTTCAAACTCATACATACCACACAAGGATATGAACTCTTAAACTATTCCCTAGTTATTAAAATACATACATAATATGTGATTAAAACATGATGGTTAATCGTGTGGGTTACATACATGATATGGGGTTATGCATAAACATGATAAGTCCTTTTAAGATGATTTTGGTGCATCTATATGTGAAAAGGCAGTTTCTGTACCGTTCTGTGAACATAAGGACATGTTCTCTGTGAAGACTAGAGAGGTTAAAAGGTCTCTTAAGGAATTTCAGTCTCCGTCTTTGTCTCCTATGTAGAGAGCTGGGTTGACCCACCCAATGAAGTCTCTAGCTCGTGATTTCGATCACAGATTTACAAGTAACGGCCATCTCTTTGATCATCAGTTCTGATTACTTGCCCCAAATTTGACCGTCTCCTTCCTGAATTGGAATTATCAATAAATGTTCTTTTGTTTGAATGTTGCAAGCTGTTCTGTGAAAGAGGCTTGTTGGTTTGGTTTCTTCAGAGGGCTGGAGCTAGGAATCTGATTTATGACGAACATCCTGTTGCAGCCTTGGGATCCTCTCTGGAATTTCGGCTCCTCATGTTTCAACGTTCGGATCGAATCTTAACTTTGTCTGACTCATTCTGATCCTACATACCCCCCTTCGATCGGCGAGGTGTTTGGCTGAAGACATCGTCAAGCGCTGGAAAAACAGAGGCAGAAGAAGCAGACACAAACACAGCAAACAACAAGACAACATCTCCGTGACCGTTACTGTACTGGTGCAGGGCATCAGGTTATTCGGGTACAGGCGGTTATATTCAATTCAATATTCAATATAGTTTGGTAAACTGAATAGTTTTAGTTCAATTTTGGAAATTGTTGTTCTAATTTAGTTTAGTACGTTGACTCTTCGATCAAATTTTGTGATAAAATTTGTTTGTTTCTTCTAAATTGTCAACTTAAGAATGTTCACCTTTAAGTTTATGGTGACATCATTTGTGGTAAAATGAATTAACCCATCGTGCGTGGAGCTCTCTGGCTTCCATTCGGTTTAGAGTGGCTTGCGGATATTAGGTGTGGTGAGTCAATCCTAATATCAGACCTTTGACCCTTGCAGGGTGTTTAGGTGTTTCACCTACTAAAGAAAGAGGGGAAGGAAAAGGATAGATAAAAGAAGAACAAAACAAAAACACAGCTGCTGTGGGTTTTCCTAGCATGACTTGCAACTACTGTTGAGCTAGGATGTCATGTGCAGCTAGGGAGTCATGTACCTTAACTTAGTGTCAGGTGTTCTAACTATTGTGAGGATAGCTGCATGTTCCTTCATGGTGGTGTATGTAACTTTGTTATGCTAAAATTTGGATATTCTACCTGTGGGAAGAATATGTTGGTTGAATGTGTTATCAGTAGATGTGGTTACCTCTGGTTGTAGGTAATGTTGTGTGTGTTAGTGGTGTAGTGTAAGTGTGGTCAGCTCTGTTTCAGTCTGTGTTGTCTCCCCCCTTTTCGGGTATGTCAGTGAAGACGGGCTCTCTGCATCCTTGGCTTGGATGAGGGCGTGTCCATGATCTAATGGGGGTCAGTCCAGAAAGGCAGGAAGTTTTTTTTTTTTTTTTTGTTTTTTTTTAGCAGACAGTCGGAGGTAGTTTGGCATGGCTGTGTGAAGCTGGGATGCAAACTTCGCCTCCTATGTTGCATTCCTCTTGTGCTGCCTTCTGGATGTGGCAGACTTTCTGACCTTCTGTGCTTTGGTGGTTGCTGTTGCACAGACAGGAATGTGGTTCTTGGAGTTGGAGTTAATTTAGCAGTTTGCTAGTGAGTGATGGATGACTGAGGTGATGTTCTCTGGTACCTCAGTTTTCATCAACGGTTGGCGGTGAGACTTGCTCGTTCTGGGTGGTTGTTGAACAGGTGCTTGTCATCTCTGACATGGTGGTGTACCATGTGATCACCGGCCTTCCGTTCTGTCGCTGGTCACAGCGAGCATGACTCAATTTCGTGGCCATCCATGTTCAGCTTATCTTGAAGGAACTCATTCAGTTGTCTCATGACTTGTTCCAAGTCTTCTGATGGTAAGCTGTATTGTTCTTGTGCATACTCAGCACTGTGCATGTCTGAGTGATGCTGAGGTGGGTTTCGTTGTTGCTTACCCACACGAGTTGCTCTTGGATGAGTCAGGCGATTACCTTTGGATGTCTGGTTAGGTTTCCAGTTGTTCTTATCTTTTAGGTTTCTTGAGAAGCGTGGCTGGTCCCATGGATTTTTCCAGCGGTTGGGCTGATAGCTGTCGTGGACATGGGGGTCACGTTCTCTGTGCTCTTGATGGAGGACTCTGGTGTCGTAATGCAACTGGGTGTCATCCAGTGCAAGGCTTGAGTCTTTGGTGACAGAGTTCAAGAGTGTGGAGGTTTTGTTACCTTTCTTTGAGGCCATCTTCTGCTTGTTGTAGGCCTTCTGTGTTAGGTCACGCAACTGTTGGATGGTCATGGAGTGTGGACAGGCCATGACGCCTAGATGGTGGCTGACTCCAGGGTGCACATTTCTTAGGAAGAGGCTTTTGAAGTTCACATCCTCTTCAAGGTCAGGTTCGTTGTGTGCACCAAAGTAGGCTTGTCGGAGTCGGTTGTAGTAAGCTTGTGGAGTCTCTTGTCGACCCTGTTTGGTTTCTAAGGCAGTTAACAGTCCATGTTCAGACTCAGGGTCTTTAAACTCTTTAATCAGGACCTCACGAAGTAGCTGGTAGTCTGACTTCGTTTGACTGGGCTGTCGATCTAGGAAGTTTCGTACCTCGGAACTGGACGTGGCTCTAAGGAGGTATAACCTGTCTCTGTCAGTCACATGAGGTCTCATTTCTAGATAAAAGTCGATATCTTGCAGATGGGCCTGGATGGTGTGGCCCTCCGTGGAGTTCGGGTTGAACTTGCTGATGTTTTTAGACAGCTTGTCGAGGTCTTTGATGGTCATCCCATGTGCAGCTCCAAGGTCTGCTTGGATGGGCTGTTTTCTTTCGTTGACAGGAAAGAGTTCTGTGGCGAGGGCAGGTGAGGTTTTGGGTGGTGGCCCTTCGCTTCTTTCGTTGCGTACCAGTTCTTGGACGCAGGACTCTGCTCTGCTCAGCAGAGGTGAGGCTGAGAGATGTTTCTCTCGCCTTGGCTCTTGTTTCTGATCATAAGCATGTTTCAGTTCTTTTCTGACCATATAGAGCTCATCGTTGGTATCATCTAGTTGTTGGATCAGACCGTCCATTTCAGTTCCATACCTTTCAAGGTGGTCTTTTAAGGCACTGATTTCAGCATTCTTGTCGCTGATATCATTCTTGGCTTTCTCCAGAAGCTGTTCGGCATACTGGAGTCTGTTTACCAGGTCTTTCTGGGCAGCCTTTGCATGTTGTTGGTCGAGCTGAGCTGCTGTCAGGGCTGCTTGGAGCTCCTTAACTTGTTCCATTGTTTCCCGCTCCCTCTCGTTGGGTGCTTTGAGTTGATCTTGAACTTTCACTTCCAGCTTGTCTATGCAGTGTTGAGCACATGTCAGTTCCTCTTGAAGGTGGGTGATGTGCTTGTCGCTCAGTTTCAGGTTTCCTTCGCTGTTGGTTTAAATTTAACTTTACTTGATCAAGCCTTTAAAAACTCCCATTCAAATCCCTCTCGGAGATTTAATTCACTTTGTGAACAGTGTACACAAACAGGCAAGCATTATTCTATAATGTTTAACCCAGGAGAGTCGAATAGCCTTTGATTTGGCAGTGGAACACGCACCGTCAATCAGACTAGGCTTTGATGAATAGATTGAGGAACACGCTCAAAACTATTCTTTATCCACCGATTTATTTCCCTTTTAATTATTACAGTTTAGCTCCGTTCGGCTAACAGTAACTGAGATTCGGGAGTATAGCTATTTAATGATCTGGAACCCGCAGAACATCAATTCAGCTATAAAACAAGGCATTACGGAAAAGAGGAACACGCTCAATTTCAACCTTATTGTACGATCTCAGATAAATAAGTTAACTTACTGCAGTTGAACAAAGAGTTGGACTGGAGTTACAGGCTTCTCTGCTTTCATTCAAACAGGGCGCGCGCTGCTGACGTCACACGTGCGCTCACACACACACACTAGTCTCAGAAGCGTCTCATCTTTCATACCGGAGCAATAGAAAAGATTAAATAACTTGGTTTATGCTCACAATTTAGATTAATCTGCCCCGGGATTCTCCACCAATAATATGTAGAAATTGTAAATATATAAGTAATATATATAAGGGAAACAAGTCAATTTAGCTCAAAGGAAATCATTTATGATTTTATAGGGAATTTGAACAGAATCACTGTTTCACGGCTGATCACTGAATCAGCAGCGAGTCACTGAACGAGCCGTATAACATCAACTCTGCACTGGATATTAAAATCCAAAATATAGTGAACACACTATTAATAAGCACAGTAACAAGATCGGCAGATTAAGACATTAACTTGTAAGCACAAAACACAAGATACTTCTCTTTTCAATATAAATAAGACTTTATTTATATAAACCTAAGACATGTAAACTAATCTAATCTAACACATGAACACACGCATTCACACATTCACACGTTGCAGAAAGAGAGGAAAGGATGAGTTTACAGAATGAAAATGTGAAATCCCAAGTTTACAGCAATATGTGCAATTGCCTATAGACCTGAACCATCAATCATTTGACCCTCGCATTGAGTTTCTCAATGAGGCTAAAATTTATATTAAACTGCACCGACTCAGCAAAAGTCTGGAGGTTGTACTTGCTTGTGTTGCCTTAAGGGATTCCCTTGTGTCCTTGTCGTCTTTGGAGAAAGGGGTTTCCCGAGGTTGCTGATTGGCTGAGTTCAGTGGTCTTTCATAGTAAAGTCTTGGGCGTTGACTCTTGATGCGGAGTTGGTCTGGTTGAAGTTTGGGCGGGTGCAGTCGAAGCTGGACTTTGCGGCAAACTTAACTTAACAAAACTCTCACGGAAAGACAAGAAATTAAAGTAAAAGAATAAAAGAATGTAACGAGACTAGGTGGTTTTACTTCTCATTGTGTTGGCAGCTGGCATGTAGGCCAGAGCACGCTCAAAGAGCAGCGTCGAAACGCGGTGGCAAAAGAGAAGAAGAGAAGCAGAGGAAGAGAGCCAAGAGAAGAGCTGTCCTGAGTATTTAAACTCGGTTTCTAGACCGTCCTATCTGGACGTCTTGACCAATTAGAAATGATCTTGGCTCGTGGTGTTGTATGTTTCTCCTCCCCATTCATAAATCTAACATGTTATCTTATCAGTCATATGGTCCAAATTTTCCCGCTCTTACAGAGTACAATTTTGGACATGATTTCTCTAACAAGACTATGGTACATTTGACAAAGAATTGATTGGAAGAAACATTTAAAGCATGATTTTTCAAACTCATACATACCACACAAGGATATGAACTCTTAAACTATTCCCTAGTTATTAAAATACATACATAATATGTGATTAAAACATGATGGTTAATCGTGTGGGTTACATACATGATATGGGGTTATGCATAAACATGATAAGTCCTTTTAAGATGATTTTGGTGCATCTATATGTGAAAAGGCAGTTTCTGTACCGTTCTGTGAACATAAGGACATGTTCTCTGTGAAGACTAGAGAGGTTAAAAGGTCTCTTAAGGAATTTCAGTCTCCGTCTTTGTCTCCTATGTAGAGAGCTGGGTTGACCCACCCAATGAAGTCTCTAGCTCGTGATTTCGATCACAGATTTACAAGTAACGGCCATCTCTTTGATCATCAGTTCTGATTACTTGCCCCAAATTTGACCGTCTCCTTCCTGAATTGGAATTATCAATAAATGTTCTTTTGTTTGAATGTTGCAAGCTGTTCTGTGAAAGAGGCTTGTTGGTTTGGTTTCTTCAGAGGGCTGGAGCTAGGAATCTGATTTATGACGAACATCCTGTTGCAGCCTTGGGATCCTCTCTGGAATTTCGGCTCCTCATGTTTCAATGTTCGGATCGAATCTTAACTTTGTCTGACTCATTCTGATCCTACACAACGTACAACGTTTGAGACATACATTAGATAGTGATATAAGTGTAGCAACTGTAAAAAGTCTCATTAAAATAAAAATGTGATGCTTAGATGGGCCACCAGAGCTTGAATCAGGCTTGTGCCATCTTCTAGTTTCCCCTTCACCATTCCACTCTCTCTAAACCAGCACAGACTATGATCATCCCAATTAAATTAACATATAGAAAACAGGACCTTGATGTTCCTCCATGTCAGCGTCTAGTTGTCGCATCTCTTCAGTGAGATGGCTAATTTTCTCACGTATCTCGGAGAGCCTACATAAAACAGGATGTTAATTTTGGTCTTTTTTATGTATCGATCATAAGACTGACACGCTGTATAAATAAACACGATAAACTGCTACAAAAACTGCATACAACACATGGGCGTTTTCAGTGCAGTAATCTGCATCTATTAACTAATTGTGAGTGAACATACACGTTTGAACAGAACAAACATTCATATGTTTTAGAAATACATACTGTCGTTCCATGCTGGCTATTTCCTGGTTGTTTTCTTTCACCTGAAACCAGCAAAAGAACAACAATGAAGTCACTTGAAATATTTGCATGCAAAAATATAAATAAATCATATAGAGACCTGTTTAAAGAGGCGTTCTCGCTCCTCTTGAGGAGAGCCCATGTCTCTGTCTTCAGCCAGCATGGCGTCTCTACAGTTCTCCAGCTCCAGTAGTTTCTCGTGCAGCATGACTGCTTCTTGTTTGGCCTGAGAGTGAACCAGATCCTGCAAGCACAAGACACAAGAGAGTGAATGTTTGTATGTGACATACAGTGTACAAATCAGGCAGTTTACTCCACTTCATTAAAGCGCTCCACAACTGAAATCATTTTATACGGCTGCTGTAAAAGGATTTGACAATAAGCACTGAACGCAGGACTGCTGTCACTCTGTCAAAGGTTTCAACTTGCAAAGTTTATGTGAAGCAGCTACGTATTGTAACCTATAACAAACGTGTCTGTCGAGTGCATGAATATATTCACATCAAACACGCTTACAAAGTGTTTCCTTATAGCCAAACAAAGTCCTGATTCATCAAGAGTTCACTGGTGTGTGTGTGTGTGTGTGTGTGTGTGAGATTGTGTGATTGTGTGTGTGCGTGTGAGATTGTGTGATTGTGTGTGTGTGTGTGTGTGTGTGTGCGCGCGCGTGTATGCGTGTCCACTCACCACTTCAAACGTCTCCTTCCTACTCATCAGAGCGTCCAGTTCCTCTTGAAGGGAATCCAGCTCCTGGATGCAGATGAGAGGAGACGGCGGATGCGTCGTGTCAGTGAATAACAGTAGACTTGAAATCACCCTCACAAATCATTCATTCACAGACTTCAATTTAATGTTTAGCGTTAGCAGTGAAGCTTTTAACTGAAGAAAACTGGACTTTATGTAGACCTGCGTCATTTATTGATTTTTGTTTTTAGCATTAACATCTATTTGGCATACACGTTCATCCAAAGTGACTTGGACAAGTGACTAGTTATTTTACCAGTTCTTGAAGCAACAAACTGTTGTGGTGTTATTTGAGGAATGACACAAATCTGCATTAGCTCTTGATTGGTGGCTTTCATCTCAGTGTACTTGGCCTGTTTATAAGCAGACATCTTCTGAATGATGTTTTGGGCAGCCTGTTTCTCTAGGATTATATCATCCTCCACAGCTCTGATCATATCCTCTTTCCTGAAAAGAGAGAGAAAGTTGTTAGTATAGACCATAATCATCCATCCTCAACACTGAATCTGTCTGCAGCTTTCATCATCACTTGGCAGCAGATCCTCTCGACGCTGGGAATCACAGTATCCGCACTCCTCTGGATGTACAGGTGTATTCTTCAGGGAATCTTGAAGAGCAGCAGTGTCTACAGGTATTTTCACATCTAGTTCGTTTGAGCTCTGCAAACGCTCTCGGAGCGGTTCAGCTCGTATATGTGAACAAACCAAGTGATCTCAGTCCCCCCTAAAAGGAACGAAAAGCGAACCGTACTCAGACCACCGTACGGTTCGTTTGTGGGTCTGTTTGTGGTTCAATTTCCTCTTGATTTATGAAAGCAATGAGGTCTAAGTAATATTTGAGGTTGAACTAAGCAGTTTATTTTTTGCACGTGTTTTTTTATGCATGTGTAATTTATTATTATTATTTTATTTACAACGTAATTTCAGATGTTTCAGTCTCTTGTTACGTTTCTCAAAAATAAATAAATAAATAAATAAATATTCTGTTAATTCTAACAATACAGAACAATTCTGTTGTTATTTATGTAATCAATGGCTAGCTGTGCATTAAATGATTTTAATGGATGATATGAAGGCAAAGAAGCACCCGACGCACAGCGGACATCTAGCATTCTGCCCACTTTAAATCTCTACTACTTAAATGCTCTTGAGCCGAAAGAGTGCAATAAAGCACACTTCACATCTCTGCACACCTCTAAAAACTGTAACCCTAACCACAATAAACAACTTTGCCGTCAATGATATCCAAATTTAGACAATTTACAGATCCCTGGCAACTTTTCTGATCAGTTTATTAAAAAAAACTGTAGAACAAATCAGCCTATAAATAGAGACTAAAGATTATTTTGATGATTGTATTAAGAACCTTTGCGACTGTACCAAAGTCCACTTTGTGAATTTGACAGACACGTTTATACAAAGCAGCTTATATTGCATTTGAGGTATACATTTTTATCAGTTCATGCATTCTCTGGGAATGGAACCCATGACCTTGGGTTTGCTATCGGCATGCGCTACTGCTTGAGATACAGGAACAGCACAATAAAACTCATAGTTCACTATCTTAAGTCAATGACTGTGGTCAATCTTTAGCCAGTCTTTTTATTACAGAGAGCAAAGGTTTGTCTGTGTCTGAGCTCTTCCAAGCATGAGTTAACTAGACTATTACACAGCACTCAAGGGTAAGTGACTCTTACATTCATATCTATAAAGTTTCTTTTTAACCCTAAAAAAAAGTGAAAAACTAATGTTTTATGCAGATTATGAGGCAAATATCCTAAATGCTATCACAACACTTTGACTTCAGATTGACTCGAAGAAATGTAATAGCAGCCAGTTGAAACAAACTGATTATGTTATGAAAACCTGAAATAAATACCATATAATGGTCAACAAGGGCATTTCTTTACTTCAAGGGTACAAAAAGGCTGTTCAAATGATCCATTAAATTCTTAAATTCAACTTCATTTCTATGTATGGTTAATCATAACCTGTAACAAAACGAAAAACAAATATAAATTTTGCACTGAACAAACCATAAAGCAAATGGAGAAGACGTGCTGTGTCAGGCGTGTCAATCAAGACAGATGGGCGGAGCTTCAGAGCAGAAGAGAATAAACCAGTCAAGACTTAAATGCGGCGCACAGAACATAAAACACTGACACATGTAAATGCCCAACAGGGCCTGTGAGTGGTATATAAGAAGTACAGGAAAGACAAAGGAAGTATAGAGGTGAAAGACAAAGGTTTTTTGAAGAGTTTGGAAGAGAGAGAAAAACAGAACTACAATTATCACTAGAGAGTCTTTTAAATCCAGTAATAGGAATTGGCCCAACATCACTATTACGACAGATCCCGAAAAACACATTCATATTTAAGATGTGGCAATTCAATAAATTGCAACTATATTAGACAACATACTATAACGACCTCTTCTAAGTCTCTGTTAGAGACCTCGAGAATCGCACTCATGAGAGCAAGCGCAAAGCATATGACACTGATTCTGCAATTGAGGCGGACGCTGGTATAAAAGAGGTACCTTTCCAGCTGGTCTGTGTTTATAAGATGAGAATGAAACAAGCATCTGTCCTTAATGCAACTGAATAATAATGCATCACAGCAAGAAAACAGGCCTCGCTCCGCTAGAGAACACTGGGAGACATTGTGTTGCATGCCAGCCAGAGAAAACCATGAGTATCTTTGTGGCTGATGGCAGATAACATAAAACAGCAACAAACACAAGCAGAGAGACACGGGACAGCAGCATGCTGATAGGAGAGTGACTCGTCTGCACAAAGATGCTCTTTGTGTGACACTCATGACGAGGGTTTTTACTTTCTCAAGAACCTTCTCTGCTCTTTATGACCACAGCTCACAACAGACAGGAAAATTTAGCAAGAACTGTGTTTGCTCTTATGGACAGGACACTGTTTGTTTGGTTGATGCAGTGCTGTTATCACAGCTAACAGAGATCATGGCCGGGAGACAGATGCATGTGGTGTGGGTCGCAGCGGTTCTGATGAGCTCAGGTGTGATCGCACAGCAGGTGAGTGTCTTTCACACTCAGTTATGCCAACATGTTCTGTATCAAAGTGATATTCTTGTCTAAGTCACAGCCAAATCATAGACTGGAGAATGACAAGTTGATGTGAAATATAGTGAAAAGAGGGGACCTGCAGTCTCCTGTCCTCACGGCTCGTCAAGCTTACACTCCGATGTCTAACAAACATTCACCGTTTGTGTTTAGGTGGACATGAGCAACGCATCTCTGACAAAGATTCCTGAAGATACACCTACAAACATCACCGAATGGATCCTGAGCAATAACTCACTTGTGATGTCCACCTCGGATATAAACATCTTACAGAAATATCGCAGGATTACTGTGCTAGACCTTTCTTATAACCACATACAGACGCTGCCTCCTGGAGCCTTTGACAAACTCACAAACCTAGAGATTCTTAAACTGAGGGGAAATAGCTTGCAGACCCTTAACAAAGACATCTTCAAAGGACTGACAAACCTGAGGAGTTTGGATCTGAAGGACAACCCATGGAACTGCTCCTGTTCGCTCACAAGCCTCATCAAAGAGCTGAACGACTCCGGCGTATCAATAGGTGAGAATGAGCGCTTAGATTGTTTTTTATTTTCAGATGTGGTGTATATGCTCTGACCTATTTAATGTTTGTTTTGTTTGATTTATTGATCTGCAAAATCTCGTGTTGGTCTTGCAGGGAAAGAAGTCACTTGTGACACCCCCCAGAAAACAGCTGTGTTTGATGGAAACCCTTCCTGCTCAATTCAAGCCACAACCGTCAAAACATCTGTGGTGAAATCTACAGCTACCACACTGAAAACCAGATCAACACCAACACCAGCGTCCACCATAGAACCGAGCAACAGCAGTCACGTCAACGGCTCCAGCAAAGGTAAACACACAAGCAGTAACATGCCTGAACATCTCTAAAACACTGTGACTTGCGCTGAGCTTAAACAGTGCAGCTCCAATAACACAATCAGATGAAGTTACAGGATTCTGGTGTGGATCCTCTTATTGGACACAGGATAAATAACCGCGTAGCCAATAGACATGGGATGATAACCAGTTTCAAGGTATACCACGGTTTGGAAAAGTCACGGTTTCAAAACCACTCAAATTTTCCGTTATACCGTTCCTGCGGTATGCACAGTTTTTTAACATGTCATCAAAGACAGAAAGTGCAATAATCAGCTGTGAGCAGCGAAGACCGTAATGAGTCGCACGAGTCCTCCTCCTCCGGCTGGTGTGAGCGGTCAGTGAGAGTCACCTGTGTGTAGGATGATGGCCGAAGAGGTAAATCCCTGGATCTTTTCCCCCGTCGAAAAAGACGAAGTCTGCCGTATGGGAATTTTTCCAGTAACGTGGACTAACCACGTTCTGTACACAACGATGTTCCGTACAGATGACGTTTGAGCACTGATCGCTAAATAAATACTTCCAGGTTGTACATAAACTATCTATCTGTGTCATCTTCATTTCTCCCTCTTTTGCCCCCGATCAAGACAGAGACCCACCCGCCATTTGTTTCAGTGTTTAAATACTATTTGGCTTGCCGCCGAGGCAGATAACATGGCTAATTAACTAGCTAACGTCAACTAGTTTCCTTCCTCACATTACTTCACAAAGTGGGAAATAGCAGACTAAAGTACTAAGTTTCTGCGATTTAATACAATAATTAAATTTAGCTGGTATCACGTCTATACTTTTAAGCCTCCTGCCATTGTTTACATCTGTTCAAAATCACAACATTTAAAAAACAAATAAACTGCTGGCTCTCAGGTGTCTTTGCCACTGTTTGAGTGTTGAACAGAGAAAGACCGTGTGTGTGTGTGTGCGTGTGTGTGTAACACACTCGCTCTCTCTCTCCTTACGTGCATGTGCACACATCCTCGTACCTCACCGCTCCAAACTTAAAGGGGTCATATGATGTGATTTCAAGTTTTCCTTTCTCTTTGGAGTGTTACAAACTATTTGTGCATAGATGAGATCCCTAAAGTTGCAAAGACTAAAGTCTCAAACCCAAAGAGATATTCTTTATAAAAGTTAAGACTCGTCCACGCCTCCACATGTCTACGTCACGATGTGGAAGTATCTGCGTAATGCCGCCCAAATGTGCACGCAAAGAGAGAAGGCGTGGTTTCAGTAACCACAGTATTGTTGATGCAGACATGTCAGGGAGACGCTGTTTCTATGAGAAAGCAAAAGCACTTTATTTGGCCTTCCCAAAGTAGATGCAATTAGGAATTATTGTTAAGATTTGTTTACAACAGAACAGCACAACTCAAATGGTGAATTTGTGCAACGCATTTTATGGACGACGGTTTCGTGAACCTAGGAGAGTACAAGGCTGGCTGTGCACTTCTAAAAAAAATGGGTCAATTCCAACTTTGCTATGACAATCTGGCGCTTCTGAATCAGCGACTGTAAGTATGTTTTGTTATTAGTTTAAGTATTTGCTATTGACTGTTCAAATGCGGAGTTATGCGCAGTGTAGAGTAACGCGTCGTGTGTGTGTGTGAGAGAGAGAGAGAGAGAGAGAGAGAGAGAGAGAGAGTGTGTGTGTGTGTGCGTGCGTGTGAGGGGAACAGGGTCACATCACCGCGGGGTCAGAAATCGTCTTAACTGCGGATTGTGTACTGCAAATATATACGAGCATCATCACATCTCTGTTCAGCTGGCCAATCAGAGCAGACTGCGCTTGTCAGAAGGAGGGGCTTTGTTGAAAACGACGCGTTTGAGAGAGGCGGGGCATAGAGGAACTACAATAATGTACAGTATTTGAAAAATAATGTGTTTTTGAACATTAAAGCATGTCAACATATTCTGTTACAGCAAATACACAAAATAATGATCTTTAAAATAGCATCATATGACCCCTTTAATCCAGGAAAGGTGAACATTCCTGCATCATAACTTGGACTATATAATAAAATACCTAACTACATAATACTATTATTGTTAGAAATTGCAACAATATAAAAATAGAAATATAATACATTTAAAATTTAATTAAAACAATAAGTAAAAACAAAACAAAACAAAAAAAAAAAAACAATAATATCCTGGCCAGAGGAGAACTGGCCCCCCGACTGAGCCTGGTTTCTCCCAAGGTTTTTTTCTCCATTCTGTCACAGAGGGAGTTTTGGTTCCTTGCCGCTGTCGCCTCTGGCTTGCTCAGTTGGGGACACTTAATTTCTAGCGATTATCGTCAATTTCATTTCATATATACTATTTAAGCTAAACTGAGCTAGACAATGACGTCTCTGAATTCAATAATGAAATGCCTTTAACTGAAAATTGAGTGTTTAATCTTATTATTATACATTACTGACACTCTATCCTCCAATTTGATACTAAGTGCTTTGACACAATCTGTATTGTTAAAAGCGCTATATAAATAAAGGTGACTTGACTTGACTTGACTTGACTAAAAGATGAATATGTAGAAAGTGAGCATATCTCCAAAAACCTTGTCGAGCTGCAGGTTTAATGACTGCATTTTTGTTTTGTTTTTTAATTTACAGAAATTATGTTTTGATGTTTTTGATTGAGCTGCAGGTTTAGGCTCACTTAAGTGACTGCACTTTTTTTATTTAGAAGGATTTTTTTTTTTTTTTTTTTTTTTTTACAGAAAATAATTTATTTTATTTATTATTTATTATTTAATTATTGTTGAGCTGCAGGTTTAGGCTCACTTAAGTGACTGTACTTAATTTAATTAAGAATTCAATTATTTATTTTAATTATTTAGCTTGACAAGTTTACTGTTACAAAATGTTGTATATGTTTCTTAAAAATAAAATATATTGTGTTTAGTGGAAAAAAAAAAGTTGTTGTTTTTACCCAGACATTAAAAAAAATATATATATATTTTAGAGCTGTAATCGCAATACCGTGAAACCGTGATATTTTTATCTAAGGTTATAATACCGTCAGAATCTCATACTGGCCCATGCCTAGTAGCCAATGAGAAAAACATTTTTCACAAACACTGTTGAATACACAGCTGATGTGAGTGGTCTCTACAGAGCCTGATGATATGTTTCTCCTCAGGCCTGATGGCGAGTGACGGTGAGACACAGACAGGAAGTCACAGCTGGAAGTTTCTGCTCGGAGTCGTGGCTCTAACCCTCAGCACTTCCATGCTCATTGTGTGTGCCGTCAAATCTCCCTCGTGGTACAAGCTTCTGTTTAATTACCGGCACCAGAGGCTCCGTGAGGACGTGGAGCACAGCGTCTTCAATACCGGCCGCTTTTCCAACTTCAGTCTGGACACACAGCAGACGGACACGAGCGCTCAGGAGCTGGACACGGGGCTGAGCCTGCAGCCCTTTGAGGATGATGATGACGGCTTTATAGAGGACGGCTACATTGAGCCAGGGAACTACAGAGAACACACGGATGCTGACGAGTCATGAGCGAGATCTGGGGCTGCAAACGGGCAGAAAAATGAAGCTACGAGCTCTTGCATTAAACTGCGAGGATCCTTTTATTCCAGTGCAGTAGTGCAATATGAAAAAGACTTTAAAATATGAAACCCAAAGATCACTGAACTGGAATTGTAAATGAATGTATCTCAGCAGGTTAAACTGTGTGCAAAAATTGTCTGTCACAGCACTTTATCATAAAGTAATTCAAATTTTTACTCAAAATATCTTTCTTTTTAAAAGCTTTTCAGTGATCCTCCAGAATATCCAGGATGTAAACTGAATGTATGTAGTTTTTCTGCAGTATGTAGAATCATTTTAAAAGAAGCTCTGACATGATTGAGCTGAAAAGCACTCATACTCGTGAGGAGATTTAGAAACATGTCACAGGTCAGCTGCTGCCCTCTTGTGCTCAAACTCTCCCAAACATTTCCTCGTGAAGAAACAAAAGCACTCACTCTCTTCTCTCGGTGAATATCACGTCCATACTCTGAGCTTCTCTGTCATTCTGTGATTTCAGCTTAAGAGACGAACATAAAATAAAATGAGCAGGAACATGACAAGAGCAAAGAGGAAGATGTTGCTGTTTAAATAATGTTGTCTCACCATGATGATGTCATTCACCACTTCATCCATCTCAGTGTTTGTGTTCAGCTTGTCAACCAGCTGGTAATTAAAAGATTATTTAAATAATGACATTACGCATCCCAAAATCTAACTCCAAAGGTTTTACTGATTCAAAATAAAGAGACTTGTAGTACTGTTTTAAATTAGTGTACCGTGTTGTAATCTGCCAGTTGCCCTTGAAGATCTTTGATTTCTCCAGCTAAGACTTCTGCTCTGTTCACAGAAAAAGTTTTAAAACATTAATCACTGCATCCTGATGTCATCAATGCTAAACCACTGAACAGTTAAGGGGTCTTATTAGAGGAAACTCCATAAAATACAATGAAAATATATAGAATTTAAGCATAAGATGGTACATGTCATTTTAAAAGACTTTACAGTTTGGGATCACAGTGGTGATAAAGACATTATGCTACATTTGCAATATTACAGAAGATTTCTATTTCAAATAAACAACGTTCTTCAAACTTTGTCCTAAAAAAAAGAAAACTCTATCATTGTTTCCAAACATTTTCAATGGTGATTCTAATAATAACTACAGTTTTTGATTATTTGCTATATAATTACTTTGATTATTTGCTATAAAAGATCACTTGATATTACCCATGTATTGGGATCTAAAAGTTAAATTACCTTTTTTTCATAAGAAAGATAGACTGAATTCTCCTGATTGAAGGTGTCAATGTCCTTCTGTAATTTGCTGGACTCCATCATTAGCTCATTTATTTTACTCCTGAAGCAAACAAAGACATTTTTATCAGTCCATCTTATCTGAGATGTGGTTTAAAAAAAAAAAAAAAAATCAATTTTTACCGTAGTAACCCAAGGTAATATGACTTATTCAGGATTTGCCTCTGTGGTCCTTAAGGAGTGAAAATAAAGCAGTCAGTGCGGATGTCACATCACTTTAGGGCTGCAACAACTAATCGATAAATCGATTATTATCGATAATGAAAATCATCGACAACGATTCTCATTATCGGTTAGTCGGGTCTGCCCACAGTGCACATCCAACTTCAGCCGGTCGCGTCAAATTAACGTTACAGCACGGAATAATGCATTTCTATGGCCAAAATGCATCTAAAAATAGTGGAGGAAACAGAATGAGATGCTGCGGGAGAAGTACGTGATCCAAGCTGCACAAAACATGAGAATTCTTTATTTTAAGCTTTAAGTTAATGTATTAGCGGCTTGCCCTGTCAGGCGCTTTGACAGATGCGTGTGCATCCTCAGCGCAAACACTTTCAGTTTACGGTCATATCCTTATCTGTTAATATCACAAATTCACGCGAGCATTTCCAATTTTGCATAAAGTTTCGTCCCGACAGTCTGTGTTAAGTTTATATCTGTACTGAATGAGCGCGAGAGAGGGATTAATATTCAGAGCAAAAACATTCATTGCGCTGAAATATCTGTTGTTGAACGTTAAATAAAGGTTTAAAAGTCAACATTTAGTGCACATATTTCATGAGAGTAGGAACTGTAAAGGGATAACAGCATACAGTTGTCTGAATATAAATATTAGACGCTTCATAGCTGCCTTTTACAGGATAAAGAAATTACAGTAAACCTGACAGTGATCAAAAAGTTGGTTAACACTGAGTTTGTGTTTTTATTAGTCTTTATTATCTTTATTATTATCTTAATTTTTGATGAAGAGATTTAAACTATAGGCCTATAACAAATAATGTAAGCTTTGTGCCACTGCTGCTCTAAACTAACAGTATTGGTGTTTACTAAAATCATTTTTTAGCTATCTGTATTGGTTAGTCCTCCAATATGCGTAAGCTCTTTAGTAACAGTGGGCTATTTCTAGGGGTGTGACGAGACACTTATCCCACGAGACGAGACAAGATTTTTTTGACTTAAAAAAAAAATAAAATAAATAAAATCCTCAGTGATGAAATATATAGGGAAAAATAGTCTTTTATTCAACTGAAAAACACAAAATGCAAAAAATGTAGGTGCATTTTGAAATAAACTTGTACTTTATTAAATTAAACTTCTATTTTAATGAATAGTATTATGTAATTAGGTATTTTATTATATTTTTAGTTATTTTGTTTTATTTTAGTTTTATTGTATTTTAGTCGAGGTCTTCACTGGGGATATGTCTCTGGGGCTCATCCAGGTGTCCCGGCCTCCTCCGACAATCAGGGCCGCAGACATCATCTCCCGACGCCAATCCACCATCTGATCCGCACACGGACTGAGAAACAGAATGAGAAAGAAACAGACAAATATTAGAGTGGAATATCTGGTCAGGAATCGCTGGAGTATACACAGGTGGTAAGTAAACAAGCAGGTAAGTCACTGGGATAGCTTTAGGAGTCCACTTCGTAGAAACGAGACCGGACGTTTGAGTGCAGTGAGGTGTGTGTTTTATTAGTGCTTGGTTGATGATGATCTAATGGCGTACAGGTGTGCTCAATCAATATTCAGGTGAGGGTGTGCGTTATGATTGGCTGGCGTGGGAGCCTGGCCGATCTGTGACATTACCCCCCTCTCCACGGCCCGCTCCAGAGGGCCGAGGACCCCGACGTCGTGGTGGTCTACCTCTTCCTCTGGGAGCTGGTCGATCTGGGTAGGTGGAATGGAATTCGTCGAGCAGTGTTGGATCTAGAATGTCATCTTTGGGGACCCATGACCTCTCCTCCGGACTATAGCCCTCCCAGTCTACGAGATATTCCAGCTAACCACCACGGCGCCGGGAATCCAGGATCTTCTTCACCTCATAGATGGCACCGTGCTCCAGTATCAGCGGGAGAGGGGGTTCTTCACTCGGACCAGGCTCTGTGGAGGGAGAGACAGGAGAATGATAAGGTTTTAGTAGGGAGACATGGAAAGTGGAATTAATTCTGTATTGTGGAGGGAGTTGGAGTTGATAGGTGACCGGATTGATTTGTTTCAAGATGGTGAAGGGGCCAACATATCTGGGACTAAGTTTCTTACAGGGCAGGCACATCTTGATGTCTCTTGTTGACAGCCAGACCTTCTGTCCTGGTTGGTACTGGGGAGCTTCGGATCTTCGAAGGTCTGCTGTCATTTTGCGCCTGCGTACTGCTCGCTGGAGATGATGGTGAGCATTGTCCCAGACCCTCTCGCTCTCTCGGAACCAGTAGTCGACTGCTGGCACTTCTGATGGTTCCCCAGACCAGGGGAATAGAGGTGGCTGGTAGCCGAGTACACACTGGAAGGGAGTGAGTCCAGTCGTAGGTTGACGCGGGGAATTCTGAGCGTACTCGGCCCAACCAATAAACTGGTTCCAAGAGTCCTGGTGGTCATGGCAGAAGGTTCGCAGGAAGCGACCAATTTCCTGGATTTTCCTCTCCGTCTGCCCGTTTGTCTGGGGATGGTATCCAGAGGATAGACTTACAGCCACACCCAGGAGCTTAAAGAAGCCTCTCCATACTCTGGAGATGAATTGCGGGCCTCGATCCGACACAGTGTCCTCAGGGATGCCATAATATCTAAAAACATGGTTGAAGAGCAACTCGGCCGTCACTATGTCCTGTCGGCAGGCCCTTGAGGGGGAGAAGATGACATGATTTTGAGAATCTATCCACAATCACTAATATGCAAGTGTTACCATCTGAGGCTGGTAGATCTGTAATGAAGTCAACTCCCAGGTGTGACCATGGATGGTTGGGAACGGGCAGCGGTAGGAGTTTGCCTGCTGGTAAGTGGCGTGGGCTCTTGGAAATTGCGCAATTGGCGTAGCCCTGGATGAATCTTCTCACATCCCTGGCCATGTTGGGCCACCAGTAGCGATCTTTCATCAGCGAGAGAGTGCTGTTGACCCCGGGGTGGCCAGTGCCCAGTGATGTATGAACGGAGTGAATGAGGGGAGTGCGCTGTGTTCGGGAGACATAGTGTACACCTGGTGGGAAGCCCAGCGGAGTGGCCATGGAAGCATTGGAGGAGGTGACTGAGTCGGGGTTCCACTGGATGGGACTAACGATGATCTTTTCTGGAATTATGGGTTCTGGTTTTTCTTCGTTTTCTTCTGGAGCATGGAGACGAGACAGGGCATCTGCCTTAATATTCTTGGGCCCGGGGCAGTAGGAGATTGTAAAATTGAACCGAGTAAAGAAGAGGGCCCAGCGGGCTTGGCGTGGGTTTTAGCTTCACGCAAGTACTGCAGGTTCTTGTGATCGGTGAGAACAGAGAAAGGGTGTTGTGCACCCTCCAACCAATGCCTCCATTCCTCTAGGGCTAACTTGATGGCCAGAAGTTCCCTGTTGCCGATGTCGTAATTCCTCTCCGCTGGGCTGAGTTTCCTGGAAAAGAAGGCACATGGATGGAGTTGGGCTGGAGTCCCCTGCTGCTGAGATAATACCGCTCCAACACCTGTGGTAGAGGCATCAACCTCCACGATGAACGGCTTCTTGGGGTCTGGGTGAACGAAGATTGGAGCATGGGTAAAGGCTTCCTTCAATCTCTCAAAGGCTTCAGTAGCGGCAGGTGTCCAGGACAGAGACTTGGGCTTGTTGCGTAACAGGTTGGTGAGTGGACTGGTAATGACACTATAATTCTGGATGAACCTCCTATAGAAATTGGAAAAACCCAGGAATCGTTGGAGTTCCTTAATGTTGGAAGGTATGGGCCAGGTCTTGATGGCCTCCACCTTCCCCTCATCCATCCAGATGCCACCACTATCAATGTTGTATCCAAGGAACTGCACTGAGGGTTGATGGAAAGAGCACTTTTCTGCCTTGAGGAACAGGTTGAACTCTCTCAGGCGTTGCAGGACCTCCGCAACGTGGTGGCGATGTTCGGCCATGTTCCGAGAGTAGATGAGGATGTCATCGATGTAGACCAGGACGAACCGATGAAGATACTCTCGGAGCACCTCATGCGTAAAATCCTGGAATACGGAGGGGGCATTGACAAGGCCATACGGCATAACAAGATATTCATAGTGGCCGGTAGGTGTCACAAAGGCTGTCTTCCACTCGTCCCCCTCACGTATCCGGATGAGGTTGTACGCGCTGCGGCGGTCCAACTTGGTGAAGATGGTGGCTCCCCAAAGATGTTCTAAGGCCGCTGGGACAAGAGGAAGAGGGTAACGGAATTTCACAGTGATCTGGTTGAGTGCCCGGTAATCTATACAAGGCCGCAAGCCTCCGTCCTTCTTGGCTACAAAGAAGAAACTCGAAGCAGCAGGGAACATTGAAGGGCAGATGTAACTTTGCTTGAGTGCCTCCTCGATATACTCCTCCATGGCCTTCTGTTCGGGTAGTGACAGTGGGTAGATCTTTCCCCGGGGCACTGGCTCACCTGAAATCAGATCGATTGCGCAGTCCCATGGCCGATGAGGAGGTAATTGGGAGGCCCTCTTCGGGCAGAATACGTCTCTGAAGGGGGCATAGCAGGCGGGTATGTCGATGGACTGCTTGTCCACAGGACTCTCAATGGAGGTGGAATTTAGGGATAGAAACTTGGTCTGACGCGGAGATGGTTGAGGAATGTGTGGAAAACAATCCGGGAAACACTGGTTGCCCCACTTCAGGACTTCTCCCGTGCGCCAGAATATTTGGGGTTCATGTTGTGCTAACCATGGTATTCCGAGGATGATATCTGTTGTAGCTCCCTCCAGAACCAGTAGGTGGATGTTCTCTTCATGTAGCTGACCAATCTTCAGCTGAACGGGACCCGCAAGGAACCTCACCCTACGGCGACTGATGGGTTTTCCGGTTATCGACTGGACTTGGTAAATTGTTTGGTTGGTAGTGGTTGGGAGCTTGAGCTGGCGGCAGAGGGTTCCTGATATGAAGTTCCCGGCGGACCCTGAGTCAAGGAGGGCATGGACTGGAAGAGAGATATCGGAGGCAGTAAGCATTACAACAGTTGAGAGTGGTTAATGGCACTCACCAGAAGTTGAGGAGGGCGAACTGGGCATGAAGATATTACATGCCCACCGGTTCCACAATATAAACACAATCTCATATTTATTCTCCTCTGCCGCTCAGCATATGATAGGCGTGTGGTGTCCGTTTGCATGGGTTCAAGAGCTGGTTCTGCAGGGAGGTTTGCATCTGAGTGGCGAAGGAAAGGAGTACAACGGGTTAACTGAGGTTGTTCCTCAAAGCAAGATTGCATACGAGTGGAACATCGAATGGACAGTTGAATGAGGTTTTCCAAGCCGCAGGAATCATCATAGCTGGCAAGCTGCAACCGCAGTCTGGGTTCTAACCCCTGACGGCAAGAGGTGAGGAGAGATCGCTCATTCCATCCACTAGCTGCTGCTAGAGTCCTGAATTGGAGGGCATACTCATTAATGGATCTGGAGCCTTGGCGGAGGTGATACAGCTGGTCACTGATGGTGGAATCTCCCGTGGATCGGCCAAAAACCTCACGGAAGTGAGCGATGAAGTTATTGAATGACTGGGTAACGGGGCCTGCTTGCGCCCAAATCGTCTCAGCCCATTGTAGTGCCTTACCCGTCAGGAGGGATATAATAAAAGCGATTTTAGACCTTTCGGTGGGGTACAGGTGCAGTTGCATCTCCAGGGCTAGAGAACATTGCAGGATAAACCCGTTGCACTCCTCCGCCACACCAGAGAATGGCGCTGGTTTGGCCATGGGACTGGTGATGACGGGAGGTGAAGAAGTGGTGGTGCTGGTTGCTGAGGTGATCGGTGGGGCTGGTGTTAGGACTCGTCGGAGGTTATCCACAAGCTCCTGGAAGGAATCGGGATTACTCATGCTGTCTTCGGTGTAGGTCCGGTCTTCTGTTACGGAAGCAGGCTCACACAACAGGTTAGATGTAAATACCAGTATAATTTATTGAACAGCAGAGTAAATGAGGCAGATTGCAGGTGAGTAGAAACTTCAATGGTTATAGTCATAGAAGATGAGAACTGAAGAAATGTCTTTTGCCTTGCCAGGAACTCGTGGAAGCTGGGGAACCACACACCTCACTGTGAGAGTGGAATATCTGGTCAGGAATCGCTGGAGGAGACAGACGCTGGAAAGAGGGAGACAAGACGCTGGAGTATACACAGGCGGTAAGTAAACAAGCAGGTAAGTCACTGGGATAGCTTTAGGAGTCCACTTCGTAGAAACGAGACCGGACGTTTGAGTGCAGTGAGGTGTGTGTTTTATTAGTGCTTGGTTGATGATGATCTAATGGCGTACCAAGATGGCGGCGCGGTCAGACGCTGCGGCCTCTCCAGGTCCCAAAGACGGTGCTTTTATGTCTTTTAATGTCGTCTGTTCGTCTCCAAATAGTGTCGATTTACCGTTAATTCATCGGGAGATCACTCCGAGATACATATACGATCGCCAAAGTCTTTTGGATATCGACAAGACATACAAACTCAAACTCTCGCCGGCGGCTACTGAGAAGCTACGAGGCCTTTGTTTACTGCTGGAGCCGGACCTCGAGACCGCGGCCTCGCCTACTGACGCTACCCGCACAAGGCGGCGTCGCAAGCGGTGTGAGAGAGGACGGAAGCGCGGTAAGCGCGGAGGCATACGAGCTAGGCTGAGGGCTAACCCCACAAGACCGGCTCTTCCAACACTCATGCTCTCAAACGTTCGCTCTCTGGAAAACAAACTGGACTTAATTCAACTCAGTCGATCTACACAGCATGAGGAAAGGGATTGTTGTGTGTTTGTTTTCACTGAAACATGGCTAAACGACAACATCCCGGACTCCGCCATTCAGCTGCACGGACTAACTTGCTACCGAGCGGACAGAAATTCATCACTGTCTGGTAAGACTCGCGGGGGTGGCTTGTGTGTGTATATCAACAAAGAATGGTGTAACAATGCTGCGGTAGTGACAAAACACTGTTCATCACTGGTGGAGTTTATGTTTGTGAAGTGTCGACCGTTCTATCTGCCGCGGGAGTTCACGGCCATTGTTATTGTCGCGGTTTACATTCCACCGTGTGCAAACGCTAAGGACGCGCTTCGCGAGCTGTACAGCGCCATCAGCGAACAACAAACAAATAACCCCGACGGCTTTTTCATCATAGCCGGTGACTTCAACCACGCAAACTTAAAGACAGTTTTGCCAAAGTTCTACCAACATGTGAACTTTGCAACAAGGGGAAACAACACACTGGACTTTGTTTACACAACAGTTAAGAACGCATACAAAGCCGAACCCCGCCCCCACCTCGGGTACTCAGACCACATCTCTGTTATGCTAATCCCAGCATATAGCCCACTTCTCAAACTCACCAAACCGGTTCAAAAGCAGATCACAGTATGGCCAGACAATGCCACCTCAGCACTGCAGGACTGCTTCCAGGACACAGACTGGAACATGTTTAAAGAGGCGGCCACCTACAACAACCACACAGACCTGCAGGAGTACACCGAAACTGTGACTGCTTACATCAAAAAGTGCATAGATGATGTGACAGTCACCAAAACCATCACCACACGTGCCAACCAGAAGCCATGGATGACAGCAGAGGTTCGTGGGCTGCTAAAGACCAGAGATGAAGCATTCAGATCAGGAGATAAAGCAGCCCTCAAAACAGCAAGAACCAATCTGTCTCATGGCATCAAGAAGGCAAAACATCAGTATGCTAAAAAAATCAACAATCACTTCACAGACAGCAGAGACACTCGGACCCTATGGCAAGCCATTCAGACCATCACTGACTACAAGCCCCTGCCACAGGCCAGTGATGATGACACATCTTTACCAGAGGCACTCAACCACTTCTACTCACGATTTGAGATACAGAACGACACACCTGCACAGAAACTACTCACATCTCCAAACGACCAGGTACTCTGTCTCTCTCCAGTCGACGTAAGGAAGACCCTATCCAGGATTAACCCACGAAAGGCTGCGGGCCCTGACAACATACCTGGACGTGTACTGAAAGACTGTGCTGCACAGCTGACGGATGTCCTAACAGACATCTTCAACATCTCGCTGAGCCAGGCAGTCGTCCCCACGTGTCTCAAATCCACCTCCATAATTCCAGTACCAAAGAAGTCACCTGTGTCCTGTCTGAATGACTATCGTCCCATAGCACTGACCCCAATCATGATGAAGTGCTTTGAGAGGTTAGTCATGCAGCACATCAAGTCCAGTCTTCCAAACACGCTGGACCCACTCCAGTTTGCATACCGTCCAAACCGTTCCACGGACGATGCAATATCCACCACTCTCCACCTAGCTCTTACCCATCTGGAACAGAAAGACTCTTATGTAAGAATGCTGTTCATTGACTTCAGCTCAGCATTCAACACAATAATCCCACAACAGCTCATCCACAAACTAAACCTGCTGGGCCTTAACACCTCCCTCTGTAATTGGATCCTGGACTTTTTAACTGCAAGACCTCAGTCAGTCCGTGTCGGCCGCAACACCTCCAGCACTACCACACTGAGCACAGGTGCCCCACAAGGCTGTGTGCTCAGCCCGCTGCTCTTCACGCTGCTGACCCACGACTGCACTGCCAAGTCCAGCTCCAACCACATCATCAAGTTTGCTGATGACACAACTGTGGTAGGCCTCATCAGCAACAACGATGAAACGCACTACAGAGAGGAAGTGGCACAGCTGGCTGAATGGTGTGGTGCTAACAACCTGTCCCTCAATGTGGGTAAGACGAAAGAGGTTGTGATGGACTTCAGGAGAAACTCTGTTGACCACCCCCCGCTGACCATCGACGGCTCAACCGTGGAGAGAGTCGGCAGCACTAAATTCCTGGGAGTGCACATCACAGAGGATCTCACCTGGACCACCAACGTCACGTCACTCAACAAGAAGGGACAACAGCGCCTCCACTTTCTCCGCCGGCTGAAAAGGGCAAGTCTCCCTCCACCCATCCTCACCACTTTTTACAGGGGCACCATTGAGAGTGTGCTGACTACCTGCATCACTGTCTGGTATGGGAACTGCAGTGCTGCTGACCGCAAGACCCTACAACGGACAGTGAACACTGCCGCAAAGATCATTGGTGCCCCTCTCCCCTCCATCCTGGACATTTTCCTTTCACGATGCTCCAACAAGGCCACCAGCATCGTGAAGGACCCCACCCACCCCTCTCACAACCTCTTCCAGCTCCTGCCATCAGGTAGAAGGTACCGGAGCATCAGAGCTCGCTCTGTCAGATTGCTCAACAGCTTTTTTCCCCAGGCTGTGAGAGCTCTTAACTCCAATCCCCCTGTCCCCCTCTGAAACCATGAACACCTCAGCCCTCCCACCCCCCAACTCATTAAAAACTGTTGACAATTTTACTAAGTGCAATTCTGGACCAAACCCCTGAATGTGCTACACACAGGTGAGTGGGCTATACAAACCACCTGTAGTAACGCACTCATCCCACTATATGCACACTAGACACTTTCTACAAACACTCCCTGCCACAAAGACTCTTAAGAAAATATATGTCTACTTGAACATTGCACTACAAAATAATACGTTTACTTGAGCATTGCACTACAAAATCTTTTTGCACTATGCACTGTCTCCCACAAAATCTGCACAATAATGTACAAAATATATATTTTTTCTGCACAATTTCATGTACATATATCTCTTTTGCACAATTTCATGTACAGTATTTATGTAAAGTTTTTTTTGTACAGTCTCAGTTTGTGTATGTGTGGACAACTAGGTATAGCAGTTATAGTATTTTTAGTATATGTATAGTCAGATAGTTAACTGTTGTATAGCTCTATTGCTTTTCCTATACTTGCATTGTTGTATGTTTATCTTATGTTTAACTAGTATGTAGCACCGTGGTCCTGCGAGACACGACATTTCGTTCCACTATATGTCCACACATGTAGCAGAATGACAATAAAGCTCGACTTGACTTGACTTGACTTGGTACAGGTGTGCTCAATCAATATTCAGGTGAGGGTGTGCGTTGTGATTGGCTGGCGTGGGAGCCTGGCCGATCTGTGACAATAAATACATTTTAAAAAAATAAATAGTATGATATATATATATATATATATATATATATATATATATATATATATATACACAACAGAAATATATTAAATAAATTAAACTATAAATTAAAATTATAACAAACAAACAAATATATATTATAAAAACAGACCAAGAAACAATAACTGCATTAAACTATACATTACAATTATAGCAAATGAATAAATCATATAAATGAAAAACCTCAAAAAATGAATAAAACACAAATATAACAAATACATTCAATTATAAATTAAAATGCCCCATCGGGACAAGACCACGGGAATCAGGTAAGCCTTTGGACAATCTGACATGGCTGGGGTTGGAATTGAACTGCGGGTTCGTATGGCCAGAGGAGAAATGGCCCCCCAACTGAGCCTGGTTTCTCCCAAGGTTTTTTTTTTCTCCATTCTGTCACAGAGGGAGTTTTGGTTCCTTGCCGCTGTCGCCTCTGGCTTGTTCAGTTGGGGACAATTAATTTTTAGCGATTATCGTCAATTTGATTTCACAGATACTATTTAAACTAAACCGAGCTAAACAATGACATCTCTGAATTCAATAATGAAATGCCATTAACTGAAAACTGAGTGTTTAATCTTATCATTATACATTACTGACACTCTATCCTCCAATTTGATACTGTTAAGTGCTTTGACACAATCTGTATTGTTAAAAGCGCTATATAAATAAAGGTGACTTGACTTGACTCAGTCCACGATCACCATCACCTGGAGTCTAATTCCCCGCACCTGTCACTGCTAATCAAGCTCCCTATATCCTTGCACTCTCCCTGCTGTCACATTGGCTGTTTCTCAATATGCGTTCTTCAGCGATCTTGTGTCCTTGTGTTCTCGTTCTACGTCATCATCAACCGTTGAAGTTCAGTTCCAATTCTCAAGAGAGCAAATACAGAGGACCCATGAAAGTTCCCGGATGTGTTCTTGATATCGACGATGCATCGAATGCAGACTGATGCCCCATTCACACGGGGCATCGGCGTCAATGCTTAACGGAGGGCGTCTGAAGCTTGGTTCTGACGCGACCATCATAGTGACAACAGTCAATCACATTACTTTTCTGGTGTTGCATGAACGGGACTGGCTAGCGTCTGCGCTATGGTATTTGCATAAGGCGATCTGATTGGCTGACGCCTGCGTTGGCGCTTGAAAAGTTGAAAAGTTTTCAACTTCTGCCATGAGCAACGCCAGTGAAGCGGCGCGACGGACCCACAATTCTGTTCGGCAACATTTGACGTCACTCCATTCAAAGAAAATGAGAGGCGTTGACGCCGACGCCCCGTGTGAATGTCATTGCGACAAAACAATGGAGGAGAGAAGCAAGATGTTAATCTGCCTTCCAAGATGTTAATCTGCACAAAAATCCTGATTTATAATCCAGCCATTGTCTGATAAAATCAAATAGGCTATACATAAGATAAAGACAATAGCTGTGCTGTGATTTCGGCTATACTTGCATGTTAAATTAGAGAAGCAACATAATATCTGTTTTAACTGAAAGCGCTGTTCCTCTCATCCGCGCGCTGAACAGAGCAGACGTGGAGGGAGAGAGAAAGAGGTGTGCGTGCAGCGGGAAAGAGAGACCTCGTGCTCGCGCGGCAGCACCGGCGAGCCTCAGGAACTAAATAAGGTTTGGGCAAACCCTATAAAGATTGCTCGCTAGGTGCTTAAAAAAAAAAAAAAGTTGCTAAAGTGGTCTGAAAAGTCGCTAAATTGGCAACACTGTCAGCATCTCCATCCATTTCCATTTCTCCAACTATAGTAGTACGGGCTAGGCCATGGGTCAAACAGAAAATGCGCACTGCGTTAATCGCGCATTAATAAAATTAGTGCCGTTAAAATGAATTTGCGTTAACGCGTTATTAACGCGTTAACTTTGACAGCACTGATATATACAGTGGGGCAAAAAAGTATGTAGTCAGCCACCAATTGTGCAAGTTCTCCCACTTAAAAAGATGAGAGAGGCCTGTAATTTTCATCATAGGTATACCTCAACTATGAGAGACAAAATGAGAAAAAAAAATCCAGAAAATCACATTGTAGGATTTTTAAAGAATTAATTGGTAAATTCCTCTGTAAAATAAGTATTTGGTCACCTACAAACAAGCAAGATTTCTGGCTCTCACAGACCTGTAACTTCTTCTTTAAGAGGCTCCTCTGTCCTCCACTCGTTACCTGTATTAATGGCATCTGTTTGAACTAGTTATCAGGGAAGACTGAATCTGCAATAGGTAAGCAGCTTGGTGTGAAGAAATCAACTGTGGGAGTCAAGTCAAGTCAAGTCACCTTTATTTATATAGCGCTTTTAACAATACAGATTGTGTCAAAGCACTTAACAGTATCAAATTGGAGGATAGAGTGTCAGTAATGTATAATAATAAGATTAAACACTCAATTTTCAGTTAAAGGCATTTCATTATTGAATTCAGAGATGTCATTGTCTAGCTCAGTTTAGTTTAAATAGTATCTATGAAATAAAATTGACGTTAATCGTAAAAAATTAAGTGTCCCCAACTGAGCAAGCCAGAGGCGACAGCGGCAAGGAACCAAAACTCCCTCTGTGACAGAATGGAGAAAAAAATCTTGGGAGAAACCAGGCTCAGTCGGGGGGCCAGTTCTCCTCTGGCCAGGATATTATTATTTATTTTTTTACTTATTGTTTTAATTAAATGTTAAATGTATAAATGTATTATATTTCTATTTTTATATTGTTGCAATTTCTAACAATAATAGTATTATGTAGTTAGGTATTTTATTATATTTATAGTTATTTTGTTTAATTTTAAGTTCTATTGTATTTAAGTCGAGGTCTTCACTGGGGATATGTCCCCGGGGCTCATCCAGGTGTCCGGCCTCCGCTGACGATCAGGGTCGCAGACATCATCTCCCGGCGCCGATCCACCATCTGATCCGGACACGGACTGAGAAACAGAATAATAAAGAAACAGACAAATATTACCGTAGATGCCATTCTTCTTACGATGTAACGAGTACATCGTGTGTTATGAGGAGTGTTCCCGGTTCCGGTTGATCTAAATTAATGCAGCCTAACAATCCTTTAAGGGATTTGAATAATAGAAGTGTATTAGTGTGTTATGTGTAAGCCAGGTTAAAGAAATGTGTCTTTAATCTAGATTTAAACTGACAGAGTGTGTCTGCCTCCCGAACAGTGTTAGGTAGATTGTTCCAGAGTTTAGGCGCTAAATAGGAAAAGGATCTGCCGCCCGCAGTCGATTTTGATATTCTAGGTATTATCAAATGGCCAGAGTTTTGAGAACGCAGCAGACGTGGAGGACTATAATGTGATAAGAGCTCGCTCAAGTACTGAGGAGCTAAGCCATTCAGGGCTTTATAAGTAATTAACAAGATTTTAAAATCTATCCGATGTTTGATAGGGAGCCAGTGCAGTGTTGACAGAACCGGGCTAATATGGTCATACTTCCTGGTTCTAGTAAGGACTCTAGCTGCTGCATTTTGGACCAACTGTAGTTTATTGATCAAGCGTGCAGAACAACCACCCAGTAAAGCATTACAATAGTCTAACCTTGAGGTCATAAACGCATTAATTAGCATTTCTGCATTTGACGTTGAGAGCATAGGTCGCAATTCAGATATGTTTTTGAGATGGAAAAACGCAGTTTTACAGATACTAGAAACATGGCTTTCAAATGAAAGATTGCTATCAAACAGCACACCTAGGTTCCTAACTGATGAAGAAGAATTGACAGAGCAGCCGTCAAGTGTTAGATAGTGTTCTAGGTTATTACATGTGGGGTTTTTAGGTCCGATAATTAACACCTCTGTTTTTTCAGAATTTAGCAGTAAGAAGTTACTAGTCATCCAGTTTTTTATATCGACTATACATTCCGTTAGTTTCTCAATTTGGTGTGTTTCACTGGGCCGTGAAGAAATATAGAGCTGAGTATCATCAGCATAACAGTGAAAGCTAACACCATGTCTCCTGATAATATCTCCCAAGGGTAACATGTAAAGCGTGAAAAGTAACGGCCCTAGTACTGAGCCTTGAGGTACTCCATACTGCACTTGTGATCGATATGATACCTCTTCATTTACTGCTACGAACTGATGGCGGTCAGATAAGTACGATTTGAACCATGCTAAGGCACTTCCAGTAATGCCAACAAAGTTTTCTAGTCTATTCAAAAGAATGTTGTGGTCGATGGTCGGGAGCAATTATTAGAAAATGGAAGACATACAAGACCACTGATAATCTCCCTGGATCTGGGGCTCCACGCAAGATCTCACCCCGTGGGGTCAAAATGATCACAAGAACTGTGAGCAAAAATCCCAGAACCACTCGGGGGGACCTAGTGAATGACCTGCAGAGAGCTGGGACCAAAGTAACAAAGGCTACCATCAGTAACACACTGCGCCGCCAGGGACTCAAATCCTGCAGTCCCAGACGTGTCCCCCTGCTTAAGCCAGTACATGTCCGGGCCCGACTGAAGTTTGCTAGAGAGCATTTGGATGATCCAGAAGAGGATTGGGAGAATGATGAAACCAAAATAGAACTTTTTGGTAAAAACTCAACTTGTCGTGTTTGGAGGAGAAAGAATGCTGAGTTGCATCCAAAGAACACCATACCTACTGTGAAGCATGGGGGTGGAAACATCATGCTTTGGGGCTGTTTTTCTGCAAAGGGACCAGGACGACTGATCCGTGTAAACGAAAGAATGAACGGGGCCATGTATCGTGAGATTTTGAGTGAAAACCTCCTTCCATCAGCAAGGGCATTGAAGATGAAACGTGGCTGGGTCTTTCAGCATGACAATGATACCAAACACACCGCCCGGGCAACGAAGGAGTGGCTTCGTAAGAAGCATTTCAAGGTCCTGGAGTGGCCTAGCCAGTCTCCAGATCTCAACCCCATCGAAAATCTTTGGAGGGAGTTGAAAGTCTGTGTTGCCCAGCGACAGCCCCAAAACATTACTGCTCTAGAGGAGATCTGCATGGAGGAATGGGCCAAAATACCAGCAACAGTGTGTGAAAACCTTGTGAAGACTTACAGAAAACGTTTGACCTCTGTCATTGCCAACAAAGGGTATATAACAAAGTATTGAGATGAAATTTTGTTATTGACCAAATACTTATTTTCCACCATAATTTGCAAATAAATTCTTTAAAAATCCTACAATGTGATTTTTCTGGATTTTTTTTTCTCATTTTGTCTCTCATAGTTGAGGTATACCTATGATGAAAATTACAGGCCTCTCTCATCTTTTTAAGTGGGAGAACTTGCACAATTGGTGGCTGACTAAATACTTTTTTGCCCCACTGTGTATATATATATATATATATATATATATATATATATATATATATATATATATTAGGGCTGTCAATCAATTAAAATATTTAATCGCGATTAATCCCATGACTGTCATGAGTTAACTCGCGATTAATCGCAATTTAATCACACTTTTTTTATCTGTTCTAAATGTACCTTAAATTAATACTTTTTAAAGTTTTTAATACTCTAATTGACATGGGCATGGACAAATATGGATGCTTTATGCAATATATGTTTATTATTAGTGAAACTATAGTTAATCTAGAGCATGAAGACTTGACATGTTTCAAAGGTCATAGATGTTTTTCAAAGAACTTGTTCATGTCTATTACACACATGAAAAAAGAACATAGAAATACCAGGTTCCCATTACTTCTCTTTATTTGCACTGAGCAATTGACTTAGACAAGCCTGTTTACAATTTCACACTACAGGGCAGCTCACTTCTTCTGAACATGCTAAATGTACATTTATTATTTATTATGACATTTGTTTGCCTCTCTGTGCCCACATACTGTATTTTGATGCAGCTAAATTCTCAATAAAACTGTTTTCATAGATATATTTTCTGTTGTCTGATAACGGAATGAATATGAAATAGTGACTAAAACATTACCCATTAAGACTACATAACCAGCTCTACCTTCCAAGATGTTAATCTGCACAAAAATCCTGATAATTGAGCCGTCGTCTGATGAAATCAAATAGCCTAAACATAAGATAAAGACAAGCTGTTCTGTGATTTCGGCTATACTTGCATGTAAAATTAGAGAAGCAACATAATATCTGTTTTAAAGCAGCACTATGTAACTTTTGGCGCTCTAGCGGTTAATAAACAGAACTGGATGCATCCCGTGGAAGAACATTCTAACCGGAGCTACTTCTCTGAGTTTATGTCTATGGCGATTCACGCAGGTATGTGTTACTCCGCAGTGGTGAAGACCCGACCAGGCTACAATAGTCCAAAAATAAGCACTTATTATAAGTGTACCGTAGTGATTCGGGATAAGACAAAAATGCGGTTTGGAAGATGAATTCATGATGTACTCGGTCATTATATGCATTTTGCAAATTTTGCAAAAAGCAGAGAGAGAGAGAGAGAGAGAGAGAGAGAGAGAGAGAGAGAGAGAGAGAGAGAGGTGTCTGCAGCACAGCGGGAATGAGAGAGCTCGTGCTTGTGCGATGTACAGTACCGGCTAGTCTCAGAAACTAAATAAGGTTTGGGCAAAAAGTAAAGATTGGTGGCTAGGCTCTTTAAAAAAATAAAAAATAAAAAAAAAAAGTTGCTAAAGGGGTCTGAAAAGTCACTAAGTTGGCAACACTGACAGCATCTCCATCCATTTCTCCAACCATGGGTTAGGCCACGGCTCAAACAGAAAATGCACGCTGCGTTAATGGCACGTTAATAAAATTAGCACCATTAAAACTGATTTGCGTTAATGCGTTATTAACGCGTTAACTTTGACAGCACTAATACATATATATATATATATATATATATATATATATATATATATATATATATATATGTATTAGGGTTAGGGTTTATATGTGTATATATATGTGTATGTGTGTATATATACACACACTTATCCACATTCACTCACACACACAAACTAACTTGATCTAACTATAGTCATGTTCTTGCAGGCAGCTCTTTAGGGGCAGAGAGTTCTGCTGCATGTCTGGCCCTGATGTTATTCCCAGTTTGCTCCAGGTCCCCACCCATGTTTTCTGTTTCCTCATCCCCATCCTCATCCCCAAGGTCCTCTTCTTCCAGAATGTCATCAGTGGCGTGACAGAGATTATGTAGGATGCAGCATATAGCAACCACTTTTGGGGCGTATAGAGGGTTGATCTCCAGGGCCCTCAGGAATATAGCCCTCCAGCGTGTTTTAAGCATGCCAAAGGCACGCTCAATGATGCACCTAGCCTTGGCATGGTGTTTGTTAAAGCGGCCTTCAACACGACCTGGTGGTAAGACACATAATCAGTGACAATAGGTCAGTTAGGGTCAAGATGAATTGCCCATTGACCATGTTTATTCACTAAAATATAATGACATTGAAAATGCAACTGTCACTATATTTATCATAATTAATTAATGAAACTGATGTAATGTTTTAACTATGTAGACCTACTTACCAGCCACAGGTTGTCTGTATGGGGTGATTATGGCGACAGGATGTTGCAGACATGGGTAACCCCCATCTCCAAGAAAGAAGAACTCTTTTGGCGGATAAAGGGACTCCTTATACATTGGGCACCTTCGAAGGACCAGAGCATCATGGACGGATCCTGGGTTGCCTGCATAAATATCAAGGAATTTCCCTGTACTGTCACAGATGCCCTGGAGTATAATTGATGGAAACAGCTTTTTGTTAATCTAGCACTGTTTCTGTTGTCTGCCAGGTCGAATCCTAATATGGCACCCATTAATCGCACCAGCAGCTTTCTTGAAGGCATTGTGCCTTGCCAGACAGACGAAGCCTTTTCCAAGCTCCTCCATCTCCTGTGGCCCAGGGAAGTGAATTATTCGGTGCAGGACTGCTAACATTTCCTCAGTCACATTATGCACAACCCAGCATACTGTGGATGTGGGCACTGCAAAAGTTTGTGAGGTGACACGGTAAGATGCTCCACATGCCAGCCAGTACAGTAGAACGGGCACCTCAATCTCATGACTCCAACCATTTTATTCTTGGCAGCACCCGACTCAACAGCCCAATTTTTGCTGTGCAGAGTCTCAATGAAGGCACCGTGTTGTCTTCAGAAAAATAAATTCTCAGAATTGGGACTTCATAGTTTAGCACTGCATAATTTTGAATGTGTTCTTTTTTTTTCCTGGAAATAAAATGGTAATGTTTAATGACCACCCTTTAAATATTAAATGTATCGTTATTGTTTTCACAGTGTCAAAAAATAAATCTATGGTTTTCTTTTATAATTTCAATGCTTTACTTATCTGTTTTTCACTTTAAAGAGTAACACTTCACAATGGGTATCCTATTGTAACAGGGCGAACTAGGCGAGAGACGTGCGGATCCATATGCAAGCTTTTATTAATAAACATGGTCAAAATACAGGCAGGGTCGAACAAATGGCAAACAGGTATATTGAGGACAAGACAGATGAGTACTCAAATAAACAGGCATGGTCTTCGATCGGCGAACAATATCCAGAGGGCTTAACAAGAGGTGTAATCCGGAAACACAGGCAATAGTCCAGGCAGGGGCAAACAGAGTCCGAACGACAAGACGAGAGAGAGATATATCCAAGGCAGGCACTATCTAGGGTGCGCACTATCTAGGGTCATATTATAGGGTGCGCACTATCTAGGGTCATATTATAGGGTGCGCACTATCTAGGGTCATATTATAGGGTGCGCACTATTTAGGGTCATATTATAGGGTGCGCAGGACTATTAGTTACTGGAACTATGCATAAATGGCTGTTGAATAATAATTTGTTGATTAAGGCATGTACCGAATTTTTTATAATCTTGAGATTTGGTTGTTTGGTGAATGTAATTCCTGGTTGCTTGCATCCCCATCAATGGTTGTGTCCATGAGTATAAATGCTCATGAGCTGAAATTTCACAGGATTGTCAGTGTAAGATGGAGGTTGGAGAGCGTGTAACTTGCACGAGATTGAAATCATTGTGAGCGGGAATATTTTTTTATCTGGCATTTTTTAATTGTGCTTTTTTCTTGTAATTATTTACCCTGCTTCTATAGTTGTGACTTTAATGGTACTAAAACATCTAACCTGGAGTGGTCAACATCAGTCCTGCAGAGTTCAGCTCCAACCCTAATCAAACACACCTGAACCAACTAATCAAGGTCTAAGGGCTTCTTGAAAGCTACAGATGAGTTTTTGTGTGTGTGACCCGGATGTTAAGAGCTGCTTCAAGAGAAATCGCCCCAGAGGAGAGTATTCGGTGTCTATAGTGAATGTATATGGGTGATTCTCACGAAATCTTGGTTTTAAAAATTTCAAGCATGAAATTTTAAAAATGCTTAAATTAACTTTTTTTTTTTTTTTCAGATATTAGCAACAAAGTCTGGAACACTGTGAACATTAATAAAAAAAAAAATTACTTACCATTTAACACCTTTTTGAACATAATTTCCAAAATAAGTCCTAAAAAATCTCATTACCGCAACAGACTGAAAACATCAACACTCTTAGAAAAGCAAATACATTTTCACATTTTTAAAAATGGATTATTAGTAGTCATGCACAGTTACTTGAAATTCTGAAATAATATTTATTTTTAATTTAACAGTTTTTTTAATTTTGATTGATTTCTCTCATTACCGCAACGCCTTCCACAATTTACAACCAATTTTTTAAAAATATTTAGATGAAACCTGACATTTTTTCAAAATGATGAGACAAACCTGAAAGAACATAATTTGTAGATTCTGCACATGGATTTAAAATCAAAGTACTATTTTTCTATGAATTAAATTAACATCTAATGAACATCTGTTGCGGTAATGATACATAGGTTTCGGAAATGAGGTTAATTATTTCGGTAATGATAATAAGTATACTAGTGTGAGATTTATACTGAGACTAGTATACTAGTCTGAGATAATGTAGAAAAAAACTGATAATATTTGAACAATCATGCATTCAAGTTCAAAACAGTTTTATTGTGTAGTGCTTAAAAATACAAAAGCCAAAAAAATTAAAATAAATAAAAATTAGGAAAAACATTACAACAGGAATAAACAGGGCAACATTTCAACGTGTACCTAAAAAACTTGAACCATTTTACTATGGCACTAAAAAAAATAACTGGCCAACTGACCAACAAATACCACATTCTGATTTGTCAGAACTTGTCATGTATATTAATTATACACGCTACACATGTTCTGCACAACAAGAACAGTGTACATGTAATGCTACACAACAGTTCTACACAACAAGAACAGATGTGTAGTGTTCACACACCTAAAACATCAAACACACCATACACTTCTAATTTATGGAAGTTGTCTATTTCATTATTAGTGGTTGTTTCAAAATTTAAAAAAAAAAAAAAAATCAGTATGAATTAATTGGCAAGGTATTGAATTAATTGGTTGTGGTGTAAGCTGGAAAATCCAATGCAAGAGAATCAGTTAACTGCAGTTAAGGAGGTTAAATGACACTCTGCTTCACTGTGTTGGGATCATCTTGGTGGTAGCATGCAAATGAACATTGTATGGTGTCAGTGTTTTACACATGTTTGTTTGTGTACTTTGCCCAGATCTCAGGCAACACACAGAAGTGTCGAGCTGAGGATGTGGCAGGTTGTGGTTCTGGAATGATGCCCTTTATGTCATCAAAGTAGTACCAGACTTTTTCTCCCTCATATTTTACGGATGGAATGAAAAATTTGTTTGGTCCAGCACAACTCATTGTGTCAACTTCATACTGACCATCTACAATCTAGAGAGTAAAAATAAATAAACAAATACATAAATAAATTAATAAACGTAAGGATTTTTCATAAACAACAACACATCCATAGCACCAAATACTTCTTCATACCTGCGTGATGGTGCCAGGGAACAGTTCTCCATCATATTGTACAAGGACCCACTTTCCTACTTCCAAAACTGACTCAGCGTTCCAGTGTTTGGGAAATTTCTTATTCTTGCAATTGCTGCATGTCCTGTACATGCAGGACATATCATTGTCACTACACACACTGGCCTGCACAATGTCCCTTGGAGAGGATGTGGCTACGATTCCTAGCTGATGCAGCTTTTTAATCTTCAGGCCAAAATTTTCATGTGTTTTACAACATGAAATATATAACTTAAAAAACACTAAAAAGCTAAAATGTTAAATCTTAGTAACAAATGGTTTGTCATCATAAATATTTTGGCAAAAATACACAAGTTATTCAGGAGCATAATCTGTGATCAATTAGTTGGACCTGACCATAAAACCTGACATTTTAAGATCCTGCTTTTTAATATTTTAATAATATAAGTTGTTCCTACTAAATGAACTATAATTTTACGTATTTATAATGTTGACTTCAACATTTGAAAGTTCAGTCAACCTTTAAAATAGATTTATTTGACAAAATTGGAAACTGGATTTTTTTTTTTTTTTAACTGGGACATGTACCTGCTGAGACAAGAATGGCTGTTCTTTTGGGGCAGCTTCTTGAAGATTTTCTTGAACTTCATTTGCTTCTTGAATAAGCTGAAGTGAATCATCTTCCTCACTAGATGGTGTTGTGTCTAGTACAGCTTTAAGCTGTTTCTTTCTTTTATAATAACGCTTTGAGTTTTCCCGCCACTGTCTTTTTTTCTTTTCATGTTGCTTCGTAGTCAGCGCTTCAGTTTTCTTTATTTTGCCAGTTTGTTTTCGTTTTTGATACCTGGAACCGGAAAAAAAGCATGACATTAAATTAGCATGTCTCATAACATGGGGGAAAAACATTTTATGTACACATCTTCATATTGTATAGACTTGATGCTTGTGTGTGCTTGTGTGTGTGTGTGTTCTATACTGGTCCTGAAGTTGTGGGGTGGGGTAGAGCTTAATTTTATTCTTTGAAATGAATTGAAGAATTAAGTAAACAAGAAAATAAACAAACAAATTACAAACAGAAGAACAAATAACTGTTTATTTATTTAATTCAATTACTACTAAATTATTACTAAATTGTAACAAATTTATTAATTTAAACTACTGAAGTTTGTTTTTAATTAAAATTAATGACAGAGTGCAGCAAATTTATTAGGCTGCTGTCACTTTAAGAGTCACACAACCAACATGCCTTAGTGTGGCGGGAATTTCCCACAGTATGAACAGTACACTTAATCCAGCATCAAATCCCTGTTATAGTAGTGGCTAAAGGGTTGTGTGTGTGTGTGTGTGTGTGTGTGTGTGTGTGTGTGTGTGTGTGTACTCTCATGTACATTTCCTAACAATGTAGGGTGTTTTTTGCCAATTACACCTGCTGTAACATCTCCAAACCTAACCTCTCTCTCTCCTTCCTTCTGTACTCGTCGAGCAGTTCTTGGTTGCTATGTAATTTCTCCCTGAATTTTGTCAACCTGGCCTTTGCTAAATATTTTTTTTTCTCGCTTGCTGACTGTCTACAATGAAACAAATCATAATGCAAAATATCAATATTTAGCAAATTTTAAATTAATATTAAATTTATAAGAGATATTTAAAAGTCATACACAATATGCTTAAATTCTCATTCCCGAAACATAAGTTCTCTTTACCGCAACTGGCCTTAAATGGTTGCGGTATATGAGAATGGTGTTGCGGAGGATGAGGTGCCTCAGTATGTTTTGCTAACAATAGAGAAGCCATGATGGCTTTGCTAATTTTTTCTCAGTGCATATAATTAGACCTTAATAAAGTACATTTTCATTAAAAAATTGTAAATCTAACAATTTTCGAAATGTAGAAAACTTCCTGTTTCGGTAATGATAATCAAAATGTTGTGTTAACATTCTGACAATATAATTTTTAACATTTAACTGGAGAGATATAAAAAGATGATCTTACCTGGTAGCCATCTTGAAGTAACTGGCCCATGTGCTCCTTCACTCAAAATCAAAATGGATTTAAATTCTGTATGTGTGTTTAAACAGTCCTTAAAAAATGTTGCGGAGGATGAGAACATCAGGCATGGACACATCATTTTCCTACTTTTTTTCATTATTATTATACATGAATATTCAGTAAATAATTTTTTCTGTCATCTAAAATAATATAGTAGAACATCCATTTATTTATTTTTTCTAAATATTTTTGTTAATTTGTTTAAACTACAACATAACACACATTCAAACACAGCCGGACGCATTGCGGTAATGAGAATTTCAGCAGAAAATGCAGTAAAATAGAAAAATAATTAATTCTCATGTTGAAATTACACATTGTGCAAGGTAGAGAACTGTATTGTCTTCATTCTGATGTTTTTTTATTTTACTAAATTACACGTTTTATATTTAAAATCATTAGTGCCATGTGTTTCAGTTTAACACTATAGTATTTTTTGTCTTCTCCATTTCAGTTAAGACTTAATGCTGGCACGTTCTGAAAGAACTTGATTCTTGTTTTCTTCAAAAAACGATCTGTGAGCTTGAGGATTAAAAGCTCATTGCAATTTCAAATGTTTCGTTGTTGCTGGAAATGGGTGAGGAACATTCAGAAATTTACCCACACAAAGCTTGTATAGGTTTATTTGTATGTTTATTTGTTTCTGAGAAGTGTTGAATCATAATGGTTTAAATTGTGGATACAGACCAAATGCAGTGGTTGCATTAACCACTTGGGTTAAACCCTTGATATTCAACATCCTCAATGTTGTGCTGATTGTTCAAACTGGAATTGATAAGAGTAAATGTGTTCTGATGCAAGTTATGCTATAGCATCATATGCAGAAATTGTGCTTTTTAAAATGTTATCTCAAATTGTCAACAATTTCGAGATCTGTCTAGCAATGTGCACACTAAAGAGTTTCAGAGTTTATTCTCGGCTGCATTGATAACTACTTGTTAATGTCAGTTTAACTCTTGTGACTGTGTGTTTGAGTTTTGAATTGATGCACTCCACATGTCTGCATATTTAATTAAATTTAAACCATGCTTAAATGTCCTTTTGTTGCTCACTGTTTTTCATCTGTCAAATATAAAGGACTCACTTCAGTTCACAGATGGCTCTGATTTTCACAAGCAGCTCACAGCGTTCCTGTTGCACCTCTAGAAACATCAGTTAGAAATGCAGGTTTTAATTGTTTGCTTTGTTCCTGTGAGGTACTGACAGTGTTAAAGATTCTCCTGTCCTTGGGCCTCTCTTGATTTGGCCCTTGTGTTTAAGTGTTTCATTCCCCATTTTGTATGGTGTACTTCTGCACTCTGTATTTGTATGCCCCTTTTAGGTTGAGTGTACTTATTTCTTTATTCATTCCTTTTTGACTTGTTCTATTGAATTTGCTGTTACATAGTATGCGTTTTGTGTTAATGGGTGGTTCATTTTGTTGCTGCTGTTTATGTTTATTTTTGTGCCAGGGTGCACACTATATAGGGTCATATTATATGGTGTGCACTATATAGGGTGCGCACTATATAGGGTGCGCACTATCTAGGGTGTGCACTATCTGGGGTCATATTATAGGGTGCGCACTATCTAGGGTGTGCACTATCTGGGGTCATATTATATGGTGCGCACTATCTAGGGTGCGCACTATCTAGGGTCATATTATATGGTGCGCACTATCTAGGGTCATATTATAGGGTACGCACTATCTAGGGTCATATTATATGGTGCACACTATCTAGGGTCATATTACCCAAAGCAACTTACAAATGAGGAGTTTTAGAGCCCAATAATTAAACCATTGCTGGAACCAGGTGAAAAACTAGAGCAGCTTCTGGAATTAACTTTTATATCTGTGGTGTGGTGCATCATGGGATGTAGGAGAAACCAAAGTAGAGCATAAAATGGATTTTTGTTGTTTTAAAATTTAGTTACTGGAACTATGCATAAATGGCTGTTGAATAATAATTTGTTGATTAAGGCATGTACAGAATTTTTTATAATTTTGAGATTTGGTTGTTTGGTGAATGTAATTCCTGGTTGCTTGCATCCCCATCAATGGTTGTGTCCATGAGTATAAATGCTCATGAGCTGAAATTTCACAGGATTGTCAGTGTAAGATGGAGGTTGGAGAGCGTGTAACCTGCACGAGCTTGAAATCACTATCTAGGGTGTGCGCTATCCAGGGTGCGCACTATATAGGGTCATATTATAGGGTGCACACTATCTAGGGTGCGCACTATCTAGGGTCATATTATAGGGTGCGCACTATCTAGGGTGTGCACTATCTAGGGTGCGCACTATCTAAGGTGATATTATAGGGTGTGCACTATGTGCACTATGCTCGTGCAGTGCACTATGTGTGCACTGCACGAGCTTGAAATCACTATCTAGGGTGTGCGCTATCCAGGGTGCGCACTATATAGGGTCATATTATAGGGTGCACACTATCTAGGGTGCGCACTATCTAGGGTCATATTATAGGGTGCGCACTATCTAGGGTGCGCACTATCTAAGGTGATATTATAGGGTGTGCACTATGTAGGGTGCACACTATCTAGGGTATATTATATGGTGCGCACTATCTAGGATGCACACTATCTAGGGTGCGCACTATCTAGGGTGATATTATAGGGTGCGCACTATCTAGGGTGCGCACTATATAGGGTCATATTATAGGGTGCACACTATCTAGGGTGATATTATAGGGTGTGCACTATCTAGGGTGCGCACTATCTAAGGTGATATTATAGGGTGTGCACTATGTAGGGTGCACACTATCTAGGGTATATTATATGGTGCGCACTATCTAGGATGCACACTATCTAGGGTGCGCAATATCTAGGGTCATATTATAGGGTGCGCACTATCTATGGTCATATTATAGGTTGCACACTATCTAGGGTCATATTATAGGGTGCGCACTATCTAGGGTCATATTACCCAAAGCAACTTACAAATGAGGAGTTTTAGAGCCCAATAATTAAACCCTTGCTGGAACCAGGTGAAAAACTAGAGCAGCTCCTGGAATTAACTTTTATATCTGTGGTGTGGTGCATCATGGGATGTAGGAGAAACCAAAGTAGAGCATAAATCGGATTTTTGTTGTTTTAAAATTTTAGTTACTGGAACTATGCATAAATGGCTGTTGAATAATAATTTGTTGATTAAGGCATGTACCAAATTTTTTATAATCTTGAGATTTGGTTGTTTGGTGAATGTAATTCCTGGTTGCTTGCATCCCCATCAATGGTTGTGTCCATGAGTATAAATGCTCATGAGCTGAAATTTCACAGGATTGTCAGTGTAAGATGGAGGTTGGAGAGCGTGTAACCTGCACGAGATTGAAATCATTGTGAGCGGGAATATTTTTTTATCTGGCATTTTTTAATTGTGCTTTTTTCTTGTAATTATTTACCCTGCTTCTATAGTTGTGACTTTAATGGTACTAAAACATCTAACCTGGAGTGGTCAACATCAGTCCTGCAGAGTTCAGTTCCAACCCTAATCAAACACACTCGAACCAACTAATCAAGGTCTAAGGGCTTCTATAAAGCTACAGGTGAGTTTTTGTGTGTGTGACCCGGATGTTAAGAGCTGCATCAAGAGAAATCGCCCCAGAGGAGAGTATTCGGTGTCTATAGTGAATGTATATTTTCATAACTGTGTTTCAGTTTAACACTATAGTGTTTTTTTTTTTCCTCCATTTCAGTTAAGACTTAATGCTGGCACGTTCTGAAGTAACTTGATTCTTGTTTTCTTCAAAAAAAACGATCTGTGAGCTTGAGGATTAAAAGCTCATTGCAATTTCAAATGTTTCGTTGTTGCTGGAAATGGGAGAGAAACATTCAGAAATTTACCCACACAAAGCTTGTATAGGTTTATTTGTATGTTTATTTGTTTCTGAGAAGTGTTGAATCATAATGGTTTAAATTGTGGATACAGACCAAATGCAGTGGTTGCATTAACCATTTGGGTTAAAACCTTGATATTCAACATCCTCAATGTTGTGCTGATTGTTCAAACTGGAATTGATAAGAGTAAATGTGTTCTGATGCAAGTTATGCTATAGCATCATATGCAGAAATTGTGCTTTTTTAAAATGTCATCTGAAATTGTCAACAATTTCGAGATCTGTCTAGCAATGTGCACACTAAAGAGTTTCGGGGTTTATTCTTGGCTGCATTGATAACTGCTTGTTAATGTCAGTTTAACTCTTGTGACTGTGTGTTTGAGTTTTGAATTGATGCACTCCATATGTCTGCATATTTGATTAAATTTTGAACCATGCTTAATGTCCTTTTGCTGCTCACTGTTTTTCATCTGTCAAATATAAAGGACCCACTTCAGTTCACAGATGGCTCTGATTTTCACAAGCAGCTCACAGCGTTCCTGTTGCACCTCTAGAAACATCAGTTAGAAATGCAGGTTTTAATTGTTTGCTTTGTTCCTGTGAGGTACTGACAGTGTTAAAGATTCTCCTGTCCTTGGGCCTCTCTTGACTTGACCCTTGTGTTTAAGTGTTTCATTCCCCATTTTGTATGGTGTACTTCTGCACTCTGTATTTGTATGCCCCTTTTAGGTTGTGTACTTATTTCTTTATTCATTCCTTTTTGACTTGTTCTATTGTATTTGCTGTTACATAGTATGCGTTTTGTGTTAATGGGTGGTTCATTTTGTTGCTGCTGTTCATTTTTTATTTTTTTGTGCTAGGGTGCGCACTATCTAGGGTCATATTACCCAAAGCAATTTACAAATGTGGAGTTTTAGAGCCCAATAATTAAACCCTTGCTGGAACCAGGTGAAAAGCCAGAGCAGCTCCTTCAATTAACTTTTATATCTGTGGTGTGGTGCATCATGGGATGTGGGAGAAACCAAAGTAGAGCATAAAACGGATTTTTGTTTTAAAATTTACTGGAACTACGCATAAATGGCTGTTGTAAACAGCATGGAGACCGTGTTTAAATATGAGTTTGGTTCATATGGTTTACCACGCGGTCATATTATAATGATTATTTTGCGTCCTCCATAGTATTTAGGTTTCGTCTGGGACCGAGTACGTCTCTTTAGATATTCAACCGCATTAAGCCTGCCACTTAACATCATACTGAGCAAAATCCAACACATCGGTAGGTCTACAATATTAGCCTAATATCAGTTCACACACAGGTTTATCGCTGTGTTAGTTGTAGTGGGTGACAAGCTACGGTATTAAGCTTGGTAACCTTTATAAATTGCTCATAGAAAATACATCGGATATCATTATTTTTTGTCATGACTAAATTATTAATGATTCAGCATCATCTGTATTAAAGAGAGAGAATAATTTCACCCCATGTTTAAAGAGAATAAAATAGCCTTGACAGGCTAATTACTTACACATAACTACTAAGGAACTTTGCTCTCTCCCACCCAGGGTTGCCAGATTTTCACAGCAAAACCCGCCCAATTGCTACTCAAAACTAGCCCAATCGCTTTTCAGGGGGGATTTCCGGTTAATTGCGTTCCAGTGGGGTAAAATACACATCTTTTTTTTGGTGGGGTTCCCCTGATAAATGTCACTTTCCAGGGGCTAAATATCACGTTATTGGGGTCGCTCCAACCCGCGGACATGAAAAACATCCCGTGGAAAGGGCGTAAAAATAGCCCAATTCCGCGGGAAAACCGCGGACTTGGCAACACTGCTCCCACCAGGCTCGTGTATTGAGGCAGTGGACCAAACCACTGTGAGGCAAGGGAGGGGGGAATCAAAACATTTCTGAACTTAAAATGCTTTTTTGTGTTTATTTTGTTTTGCTACTTACACAATTATTTTAAGTATATGTCCATTATATTATTTTCAAAACACAGAGTTGCTTGTAATGATATTTTTAGGGGGGACAACCCTCAGATAGGGGGGTCCTGTCCCCCCCGTCTCCCCCGGGATTTACGCCTATGGTCATGAAGGAAACTGGAGAGTGTAGTGGGTTTTGTCAGACAACAGGTCCGGTGGATAAGCAGCCGTCACTTGTCTTCAGAACAGTTTTACTAAAAGCAGACGATCTTGATGTGCAACACTTGAAAGTCAAGAGAAACTCTGCGATGCACCAGACGTCGCTCACGGGAAGCAACAGTTCAACAAGTGGCAGTCTTTCCACTTTATTTAATAATGCCCTTGCTGCTAATTTGGACATTTTTGCTCCTATTAAAACACGAAATGTCTCCGTCGTACATACAGCTCCCTGGTATAATGATGATTTACATTCAAAGAAGGTGGAATGTCGCAAACTGGAACGTAAATGGCGTGGCTCTGGCTTGTCAGTTTTTCATCAAGCTTGGAAATCATGTTTGGGCCAGTATAAAGCAGAAATTGATACTGCGAGGTCTTCATATTTTTCTAAGATCATTGACAATAAACATAACTCTAGGCAGCTCTTTCACATCATTAACAGTCTATTGAAAGTAGACAGTGAGAATACTTTAACTGCGTCAGTTCAGTCATGCAATGATTTTCTTTTTTTTTTTTTTTTCGTTCAAAAATTGATAACGTTCACAAAGATATTCTTAATTCTTTTAGGCCTCATGTTTTTACAGTTAATCTACCAAGTTTTTGCAGTACACCCTTCTCTAATTTTTCCTTAGTCACTTTTGAGTCTCTTTGTGCACAGGTATCTCGTATGAAAGCTTCCACTTGCATACTTGATCCCTTGCCTTCTAGTTTATTCAAATCCTGTTTTGTTTACTTGTGCCCTGCTGTTCTTACAATAATAAATGACTCCTTGTCCACTGGTGTTGTGCCAACAGCATTTAAAACTGCTGCCGTCACTCCTATATTAAAAAAGCAATATAGTGATTGGAACAATCTCTGTAACTTTCGTCCAATTTCACACCTTCCATTTATTGCAAAAATTTTAGAGGGTGTTGTTTTGTCTCAGTTACACAATCATTTAACTGTCAATAATCTGTTTGAGCCCCTTCAATCTGGGTTCAGGAAGTTGCATAGTACTGAAACAGCCCTGGTTAAAGTTGTCAATGACTTACTGTTAGCTTCTGATTCTGGCTCTCTCTCGATTCTCATCTTACTTGATCTCAGTTCAGCCTTCGACACTGTTGACCACATGGTTTTACTTAATCGACTGGAAACTGTTTTTGGTGTATCTGGGACTGCCCTAGATTGGTTTAGGTCATGTTTTATGGGTCGCAGTCAATTTGTTTTCATGAATGGTTCCAGGTCTGATGCGGATCCTGTTTGTACTGGTGTCCCACAGGGCTCAGTTCTTGGTCCCCTGTTTTTTAGCATTTATATTTATCCTCTTGGTCAACTACTAAGATCCTTTGACCTCAGCTATCACTTCTATGCTGATGATACTCAGATTTATATACATTCTCAACCTGGTCAATTTGTGGATGTTTCTCATCTTTCCAACTGTATTTCTGAGATTAATTTGTGGATGTCTGACTATTTATGTATGTATGTATGTATGTATGTATGTATGTATGTATTTATTTTTATTTATTTATTTATTTATTTATTTATTTATTTAGTGTGTGTGTGTGTGTGTGTCTGCATAGCTCTAAAACTGAAGTCATGCTTCTTGGCTCTCCCCACCAACTGCGAAATGCTGCTTCTATAGATCTGTCAGTTGATGGTGTTGCCCTAGAGCTACAAAGTAAATTAAAAAACCTTGGCGTTATCTTTGATGCCACCCTGTCATTTGAGCCTTTTGTAGAGAACATGGTAAAGATTTCATTTTTTCATCTCAGAAATATTGCACGTATTTGGTCTATGTTGCCCTTTTCTGTTGATGAAAAATTGATTAACTCTTTTGTTTTCTCACAAATTGATTATTGCAATGCTCTCCTTATTGGAGTGTCCAAATCTTCTCTTAACAAATTGCAATATTTGCAGAATTCAGCAGGTAGAATTTTAACTGGGGCTAAGGCTGGTGATCATATAACTCCTGTCTTGGAGACGTTACACTGGCTCCCTGTTAAATACCGTGTAGATTTTAAAATTTTAATGCTTACATTCAAGGCTCTGCATGGACTTACTCCACAGTATTTGGCAGATCTTTTAACGTCCTACACGCCATCTCGCAATTTACGATCGTCTCAGCATGGTCTCTTAGTTGTTCCTAAAACACGGCTGCGATCTAGGGGGGACAGGGCATTCTAAACGTATGCCCCTAAACTGTGGAATTCTCTCCCAGCTGACATTAGGGATGCTATTTCTTTAGCTGTTTTTAAAACCTCTCTCAACTTTTTTTTTTTTTTTTTTTTTTTTTTTAGGAATGCTTTTATTTGATTAGGTTTCCATTTGTATTTTTGTGATTTATTTCTTGTTGAATTTATAGTTTGTGTTATTATTATTATTATTATTATTATTATTATTATTATTATTATTTATTGCAAACCTTACTGATGACACAATCTCTCTCTCTCGGGTACAACACGCTTCCTTATATCCTCCTTCCTTCCACTGTTAATTGAAACACTCCACCCCAATCACGCAAAGTGAAAGTAAAATTATTTCTGTGTCATGGATTTTCTGCATTACCACAACCTGCAGATACTGATCCATTGTGGCTTGAGCTCAGATCAGATAGACGGGGCACCCCGATCTCAGTACAGTTATAGGGATGGTTGGTCTTGGTGCTTTGGATAAACATACTGGTCTCAAACATTTAAGCCGCTTGTTGTTGTGTTTTTTTTTTTTGGTGTGTGTGTGTTTTTTATTTATTTATTTTTTTTTTCTGCACTCCACCCACATTTGCTTACAGCGGTTCTGAACCTCCATAGTCCCAGAGCTGAAGCCGCTCTCTGCTCATCTTTGGCTTGATTGAGATCTTGATTTTAACAGAGGACACGATGACTTCACTTTCTCCCAGACCAGATTCTAAACAAGTAATAATTATTATTATTTTTTTTATTTATTTATTTTTTTTAAATGTTGTCAGTTAATGACCTTTTTGCAGTACTTGTCTTTTCTTTATGCTCTGTGTTAGGATTTATTTTCCGTAAAGCGTCTTTATGCTGCTCTTGCCTCCCAGATACTGTTATTATCAGTGTTTATTTTGATGTGAAAGTTAATTTCTAGGAAAAAATTAGGAGAGTTGCTCCTTTAATTGCATTCATTCATACAATGTTGTGGACCATTTTGAACAAGTGATGTCGTGTGTCCTTACAGAATTAGCACTAATGCAGAAACTATAGCATGTCACGTGAAGCCCTCTTTGTTTGGAGAGATGTTTGAAGACCCAAGAGACTATCACAAGTTCACTGATCAGTGCTTCAGATAAGGCACTTAGTTAAACTATTTCTTCTTCACTTTAATGTTCTTTCAGCACATTGCTGTTTTCCTTGTTGCAGTTCCTTCATTTAAAAACTGTAAGGGGAGATGGAAGGGGTTCCCTTCTCTTAAAAACTTGGAAGTATACTCTCTATGCAGTTCCTTTGAATTGTATGTGGTTAATATTAACGCTGATGTCACGCTGTCTTCCAGGTGAGCTGGGAAGCTTCTGAGATGAGTTACATGTGCTCCTGTCCTGTTCCTTGATGGCAGCATGTATTCATTAAGACTTTTGTAGTTGAGTGCTGAAGTTGTCTTTTATCTAGAATTAAACTCTTAGGCATGTCTTCTCAGGAAATGTGGAGAGCTTTCTTCAGTAAACTGCCAACTGAAGTTTCAGCTGAAGTCTCCATTTGGCATATTCTCAATTATTGGGTTGAGCCATATTCTTCAAAGCCATAGGGGATCTTAACCATCCTTCAACACATCCTGATTAACCAATATTAGGTTTAGTAGTTAGTAAGGAGGAGAAGGGTTTAATCTGTCAGCTGCAGGTTTAGATCCAAAACCACCAGCTCCGATATCAGATAGACAGGGGCGCCCCGAACTTGGTGATGAGACAAATTATTTGGAGAGATGTTACTGTTCACACTAAAGTTTTAGGGATTGGCTGGTCATTGGTATGTTAACTTGATCAATCAAAATTAAAACACTAAACCAATTGAAATATGATTGTTTGCAAAGGCTTTCCAAATTTCTGCAGTGCTGCTTGCTTCTGTGATTTTTTTTTTTTTTTTTTTTTTTTTTTTTTCTTTTTTATAAAGTGATCGGTGTTTTGAAAAGGTTTCTGTTGCTAGTTAGTCTTTTTTTTTTTTTTTCTTTTCTTTTTTTTTCATTTGCATGCCAGCATTCTTTGCCTATTTGTATCTTATTTTCATTTTGTCTTTTTAAGTTTAATATGAAACATGTTTTTCCTTTAAAGTAATTGTCAATGCCTTTTTTTCCTGTTTTGTCACAATACATGGCTTAAGTATTAAAAAGGGAAAAAAAAGAAGAAAAAAAGAAAACTAACCTTTTTAAAAGTCCTTTTTTCTTTTAATCTTTATGCTTCTTTGATTTGGCAGTTTCTTTTTGAGTGGTTATCTTATTTTATTTTTTTTTTTTACATATTTTGGATGCGATTAATCGTTTGACAGCACTAATGCTGTCAAATGATTAATCGCATCCAAAATAAAAGCTTTTGTTTGCATAATGTGTTCTGTGTTTCTTTATTATGTATCTCAGTGGCGAGTGGTGACCTTTTTTTTTTTTTTTTTTTTTTTTTTTTTTTTTTTTTTTTTTTTTTTTTTTTGCTTTTAACCGGGTATGCTGAGTGCTAAGATTAAGACATCTCCCCCCCCCCCCCCCCCTCCTCATAGATTTTAGGACACACTCAAAGAGGAAAACACTGTGGCAGGTGTCGATTTAAAAGTATGCACATTCTTACCTTTTTGGTAAATGAAATTCATCTTCAATCCTCCTCCTATCGTTTCATGTTTATCCATAGTTATTCGAATGCTAGAAAACGGCTGTTTTTCCAAGTAAAAACAGCCAAATAACGTTTACACATAGTTATGTTATGAGATGTAATATTCAGAGGGTGGGGAGATGGGGGATTCCCCTGCTCTATATATCTCTGCATCGACTAAATGATTTTTATTTATTTATTTTTTTAATTCATTTATTTTTTATTCTCCGTGAATAGGAGTTAAAACTCCCACCTGGGTGACAATAATAGACCATGCAAAATACAAAAAAATAAAAATAAATAAATAAATAAAAAAAATAAGAACTTTAAAATATTGCCAAGTAACGTTGCAAACAACAGTAAAATCAGAGAAGGACTTTAACTGTAAGCGACACAAGTATACGTAAAACAAAGGTATTGTTTCCTATTTTTTCCTGATGTTTATTTAAAATTTTATATACACTCTTATAAACCTTTCATCATCATCATCATCATCATCATAATAATATTATTATTGTTGTTATTGTTATTATTATTTATTTATTTATTTTTTTTATTTTTTATTTTTTATTATTTACTACTAAGGCATGTTGACAATGACGTCTTCAACATTGTCTATGACCAGATATGTTTTTAGTGGACTTTCAAAATTTGCTTTGCTTGAGAAAGCATGAATATATAGAGTTATGATGTTTTTTTCATATGATTTAGTCATGTTAGTTTTTCATCAAACACAATGTAATTTTCGGCAATCGAGATCTGGCAGCAACAGTGCATTTTTCCGCTTGGGCGAGCGCTTCGCAGACAGCTTACCTATCACATGAAATCAGGCACATACCAGCAAACCACTGAGAACGCGCTACAATCCTGATGAGTCATAGAGACAGAGCGGAGGCGCCAAAACTGCAGAGAATCCGCTTACCCGGAAGCTTCCGTAACTGACGTAGATTTACAGAAAATTACCATTGTTTTCAAATAAATAATTTTACATACTTATTCCCAACACTTTATTAAGCTTTGTCACATCTCAAATGACAAGGGATCAACTTATAATCATGTTTATATTAATTAGCCCGTGAACTCATTTTCTCAGATGGCCTGGGTATGTGGCGTATTCTCAGCTTATATGGACGGAACACCACTGATGTATGTATGTGTATATATAAATACACACACACACATACAGTATAAATTTTGAAAACATTTACATGTATTTACATGTCTATATTTTTATTCATAATTTAAATTATGAATAAATATTTAATATATAAAAATAACATTTTTCAGAAATATATACATACGTATGTGTATTTATATATACATAAATATACGCAGTACACATACATTTATTATGTAAACAAAAACGTTTATTTTCGATGTGATTAATTGTTTGACCACACACACACATTATTATTATTATTATTATTATTATTATTATTATTATTATTTTATTTTTATTTATTTATTTTTTTTAAATTTGACATTGTACTTGTTCTTGTTTTTCTATTTATGGTTTTGTGCCTTGTATTCAGATTAATAGCTATAATTTTCCTTTGTGTGCCTTTTTTTTTATTTATTTTATTTTTTAATTTTTGCTCTTTATGCAGTTTTTACTTTATAACTTTATTTTTTTTTAATTTTTCTCTTTTTTTTTTTTTTTTTTTTTAAATTCTCTGTAACCCATTTGAGGAATGGCATTTGTACCTTTTTTATGCTCCTTTCATTTGTCCATTTTCTTTATACGTTTGCAGCTTTTTATGGTTATTTTGTCCCCCTCCCCCTTTTATGCCACTGTTTCGGTTTGTGCAGCATTTTTATCTTTGTACTCTTGACTTATTCAACCCCTTTATTCAGCTTATTTTTGTAATCTGGTTTTAAATTTGATGGCATTTCTGTTCTTGTACTTGTTTATGTATCTGTGTCTTTTTGTTTTCATTCCACTTCCTATTTATCTTTGTAAAGTGTTTTAGCATTTTTTTTTTTTTTTTTTTTTAAATTTTGCTTTTGTTAAATTGTTTTCATGTCCTTTTGTGCTGTTATGGCCTTGTCTGCTTTCATATTGACTGCCTCCAAGTATTAATTGATGGTTGTGTTTTTGTACTTAATAACCGCCATAGCATATAATGTTCTTCCTCCTTTTTAAAAGAAATATTGCTAAGTCAACAGAATGTGTTAAAGGGACCATCAAAATAAAGTGAAACCAAGATGTTTTGTCTGTTATTTCTCTCAGCCTCTTTGAATCCACTCTCATTCTCTTTGCATTTGTTGTCTGTATGTGTTCCCCTTTTATGGCGTTGAACATTTTGTATTAATGCCGTTTGTATTTGTCCTTTTTTTCTTTTTTCTAATTTTTTTTTTTTTATGACACCAGTTTATTCATGGGTTGAAAAAAAACAAAAACAAAAAAAAAAAACAACAACTGTATAACTGTACTTGCCTTGACTAATTTATGTATGTTCAAAACTTTTGTAAGGTTTGTGTTCTCGAAGCTCTGTTCTTCTGATGTGCATTGTTTGTGTCAGGGTACGGAATTTTCCATGTGTCCTTCAGTTTTAGCCTTGTTGATTGCTTTAGGCTCCCATGTTGTCTCTCTGCTTGTGTAGCATTTGCTTCCAGTTCTGTTAGTGCTCCATCTGCTGTGTTCTACCGGCCTTCCAGAGTCTGTGCATGCAGGTGGACTGCCAGTGGCTCTTATCAACTAGCATGTCAGGGTTATGGAGTTCTACCGGCTCTCCAGATGCTCTTCACATTGTTACTACTTACAGTGCATCCCAGCTCTGCTTGCTCTTGGCGAGATAAAGAAAAGTCCAGTGTCGAGGCTCCAGCTTAATCAGCTCTCCAGGTCTACCAAACTCTTCCTTTACACCAAACTTTGTTGAATCAAACCTAGGGTGTTTTCTTCGTTGTCTCCCCATTGGGCTCATTGCACCACTGGTGGATCCTGGACACAACAACACTAAACCCAGCCCTTGCCTATGTTTCCCATGGAGGCAGAAGTACACATCACATGTTATGGTTATTCTTTGTGCAAGTATGGCTATTGCTAGAGGCTACGAAGTGTTAACTTATCCTCAGTGGAATTTATTTATTTTTGTGCATGTGTCCCCCCCCCCCCCCACCCAAGTGTATGGGTAATGCTGAATTCATTATAGATAACTGAGGTTTTGTTCTGCAGTTTTGTTTGTGGTGATGTTGTGTATGAATTTGTAGTTGCATATTTTATTCTAAAAGATTGGTACAATTAAAAAAAAAGAAACTTGAATGTTTATTTTTATATATATATATATATATATTTTTTTTTTTTTTAAAAGAGTCCGAGGGGTAGAGTCCGAGGGGTTATATATCCAGAAGTCAGAACAATGTCCGGCTCCGGCTGTGCACTGTCCTCACTACTTCCCTGACCGCTCCCAGTCCTGTTTTGATCAGGCCCAGGTCCCAGAAACAGTCCACCATTTATATATGTATATGCTATTTGATCTTGCATTATTTATTTATGTTATTTATTTATTTATTTATTTATATGTGTTGAATATGAGTCTGTGTGTCTTTTTCTTCTGGATGATGAACTTTATATTTGGCTGTTTCCTTGATCCTTCTATTAGGGGTACATCAGCTAGGGGTGTGAGCTATAGGGCTGTAAGCCTTATGTCTAGAATTTGTGGGGCTAAAATCCCTAGGGCTAGAAATTATGTGGCTGCCCCACTGAGGGCTAAGTTTTAGTGTTGTTGTTGTGTGGGGCCTAGGTTTCAAAATTGTGTGGTTATTCCACTGAGGGCTAAGTTTTAGTGTTGTTGTTGTGTGAGGCCTAGGTTTAGAAATTTTTTGTTAGGGCTATATCAGCTAGGTGTGTGAGCTATAGGGCTGTGAGTCTTAGGTTTAGAATTTGAGGGGTTAAAATCCCTAGGGCTAGAAACCATGTGGCTACCCCACTGAGGGCTAAGTTTTAGTGTTGTTGTGTGAGGCCTAGGCAGTTTTGTAGGAGAAATAGGATCACTTAGGGTTAGGGTTAGGGTTAGGGATTATATATCCAGAAGTCAGAACAGTTAGGGATTATATATCCAGAAGTCAGAACAATGTCCGGCTCCGGCTGTGCACTGTCCTCACTACTTCCCTGACCGCTCCCAGTCCCGTTTTGATCAGGCCCAGGTCCCAGAAACAGTCCACCATTTATATATATATATATATATATATGCTATTTGATCTTGCATTATTTATTCATTTATTTATTAATTATTTATTTATTTATCTATTCATATGTGTTGAATATGAGTCTGTGTGTCTTTTTCTTCTGATGATAAACTTTATATTTGGCTGTTTCCTTGATCCTTCTGTTAGTGGTACATCAGCTAGGGGTGTGAGCTATAGGGCTGTGAGCCTTAGGTCTAGAATTTGTGGGGATAAAATCCCTAGGGCTAGAAATTATGTGGCTGCCCCACTGAGGGCTAAGTTAGGATCAGAAAGAATCCAAGAGCTGAAGCAGCGTCCAGCTCTGGTGATGCACAGTCCTTCAATACTCCTTCTGGCCGCTCTCTCGCCCCAGCCGGGGCCCGCCCCCACGGCCTAGGCCCATCACTCCACCACCAATATATTTGGTCTTTTTATTGAACCACAGATAGTGAGATTTTTAAATGTATAAACGAGTATTATTTTTAATTATAAGTGCTATTTATTAAGGTTTTTATAGGTATTATTTATTAATCCCTCCTTTCTACTGAGGGTTAGTTTTTAGATATTTATTAATACTTATGTATAATACTTCTTAATGTAATTTATTAGGGGTAGAATGAGTAGGGTTAGGATGGATGGGGGTAAAAATGTGTGTCTGGGGGTAGAAGGGGTAGGGATTATATATCCAGAAGTCAGAACAATGTCCGGCTCCGGCTGTGCACTGTCCTCACTACTTCCCTGACCGCTCCCAGTCCCGTTTTGATCAGGCCCAGGTCCCAGAAACAGTCCACCATTTATATATGTATATGCTATTTAATCTTGCATTATTTATTCATTTATTATTTATTATTTATTTATTTATTTATTTATTTATTTATTTATTTATCTATTTATATGTGTTGAATATGAGTCTGTGTGTCTTTTTCTTCTGATAATCGACTTTATATTTGGCTGTTTCCTTGATCCTTCTGTTAGGGGTACATCAGCTAGGGGTGTGAGCTATAGGGCTGTGAGCCTTAGGTCTAGAATTTGTGGGGCTAAAATCCCTAGGGCTAGAAATTGTGTGGCTACCCCACTGAGGGCTAAGTTTTAGTGTTGTTGTTGTGTGGGGCCTAGGTTTCAAAATTGTGTGGTTAGGGATTATATATCCAGAAGTCAGAACAATGTCCGGCTCCGGCTGTGCACTGTCCTCACTACTTCCCTGACCGCTCCCAGTCCCGTTTTGATCAGGCCCAGGTCCCAGAAACAGTCCACCATTTATATATGTATATGCTATTTAATCTTGCATTATTTATTCATTTATTTATTATTTATTTATTTATTTATCTATTTATATGTGTTGAATATGAGTCTGTGTGTCTTTTTCTTCTGATGATCGACTTTATATTTGGCTGTTTCCTTGATCCTTCTGTTAGGGGTACATCAGCTAGGGGTGTGAGCTATAGGGCTGTGAGCCTTAGGTCTAGAATTTGTGGGGCTAAAATCCCTAGGGCTAGAAATTGTGTGGCTACCCCACTGAGGGCTAAGTTTTAGTGTTGTTGTTGTGTAAGGCCTAGGTTTGAAAAAATTGTATAGTTAGGGTTAGGGTTAGGGTTAGGGTTAGGTTAGGGTTAGGGTTAGGGTTAGGGTTAGGGTTAGAGGGTTAGGGTTAGGGTTAGGGTTAGGTTAGGGTTAGGGTTAGAGTTAGGGTTAGAGTTAGGGTTAGGGTTAGGGTTAGGGATTATATATCCAGAAGTCAGAACAATGTCCGGCTCCGGCTGTGCACTGTCCTCACTACTTCCCTGACCGCTCCCAGTCCTGCTTTGATCAGGCCCAGGTCCCAGAAACAGTCCACCATTTATATATGTATATACTATTTGATTTTGTATTATTTATTTATTTATTTATGTATTTATTATTTATTTATTTAATTATTTATTTATTTATGTGTTGAATATGAGTCTGTGTGTCTTTTTCTTCTGGATGATAAACTTTATATTTGGCTGTTTCCTTGTTCCTTCTATTAGGGGTACATCAGCTAGGGGTGCGAGCCATAGGGCTGTGAGCCTTAGGTCTAGCATTTGTGGGGCTAAAATCCCCAGGGCTAGAAATTATGTGGTTACCCCACTGAGGGCTAAGTTTTAGTGTTGCTGTTGTGTGGGGCCTAGGTTTCAAAATTGTGTGGTTATTCCACTGAGGGCTAAGTTTTAGTGTTGTTGTTGTGTAAGGCCTAGGTTTAAAAATTGTATAGTTACCCCACTGAGGGCTAAGTTTTAGTGTTGTTGTTGTGTGAGGCCTAGGTTTAGAAAGTTTTTGTTAGGGCTATATCAGCTAGGGGTGTGAGCTATAGGGCTGTGAGTCTTAGGTTTAGAATTTGTGGGGTTAAAATCCCTAGGGCTAGAAACCATGTGGCTACCCCACTGAGGGCTAAGTTTTAGTGTTGTTGTTGTGTGAAGCCTAGGTTTTAGAAATTGTGTGATTACCCCACTGAGGGCTAAGTTTTAGTGTTGATGTTGTGTGAGGCCTAGGCAGTTTTGTAGGAGAAATAGGATCACTCACACAAGAAAAGAAAGTATAGTACAGAGAAAAACACACACAGAGTCAAACATAAATATTTATGTTAGAATTGAAAATACCATTCTGCAGAAAAAGAGAATTAGGAGAACACGTTTACTGTAAGGAGAACCATTAGTTTAAGGCCTACTGTTGCTTAGGCCTCATTTAAACCCCTTGGGTAGAGAGTATCTAATCTTTTAATCCAAAATCTTTCTGTCTTCAATCTCTCTTTCAGGTCCCACAAAGGGTTGGCCTGCAATCCAGTAATCTTAAAAGATGTGAGCCCGTGTATCATAAAGTGTTGCACTACATGTCTACGTTTTTCGATTTTGTGTAGAATATTGTGTGCATGTTGATATGCTCTAACACGTAGCTCATTTTTAGTTTGGCCTACATACTGTTTCTTACATTTCATACAATAAATAAGATATACACAATTCATAGTCTGAGGGGACAGAGTCTGTTGCAGTGTAAAAATCTGTTTTGTAGTTTTATTCTTGACCCATTTCAAAGGCACAAAATATTTGCAAGTGACCTGTTTTTCTCTTTTGTTTTTGGTGTAAACTTTACTCTGGACTAAAAGGTCAATAAGATTTTTATTTCTTTTATAAGCTGCTATGGGTTTGTGCCTTTGCAGATAGTTTGTGTCAGTGAGAAATTTGGAGAAATTCTGTTTGATAGCACTGTTGAGTTGTTTGCATTGTGTTGAATAAAAAGCTACAAAGGGGATAATTTTATCTTTAGGTCGTATTTCCGAATTTGAGTTTACTGGGAGATAAAGAGTTCTTTTGAATGTTTTCAGAGTGTTACGAAGCATTGTTCTCGAGTAGCCTCTGGTTCTTAAGGCCTTAAATAATATTTTGACTGCTTTCTTAAATTCCTCCTCCTGAGAACAGATCCTATGAAATCTGAGGAGTTGTGATTTCAGAATTCCTCTGAACGTGTGTCGTGGGTGAAAGCTGTGTCTGTGCAATAAACAATGAGTGTCAGTCTCCTTGAAGTAAACTCTATAATCCAATTTATTTTCCTTCAAAAACTTAGGGCCTTTGTAGGTGATCACATCTAGAAAATTAATTTGGGTGCTATCTATTTCAAATTTGACCTTTATAGATCTTTGATGTTGATTCAAATGTTTAATGAAGTCTTCAAAATCTTCTTTTGAGTGAACCCAGATTCCCCAAATATCATCAAGAAATCTATAATATGCATATGGTTTAAGTGGATATGAGTGTAATGCCGTCTCCTCCCAACACGCCATGAAAATGTTGGCATATGAAGGGGCAAAGGTTTTTCCCATGGCCGTGCCTTTTGTCTGTAAATAAAATTTATTATTAAATTCAAAGTCATTTTTCGTTAAATTTATTTCTAGTAATTTCAAAACATATTCGTCCGGTCTCTTGGGATCTGGATATTTCTTCATACACTTCTTTACGGCTTCCATGCCTGCTTGTGTCTCAATGTTTGTGTACAGACTGTCCACGTCAATGGTGAAAAGAAAAGCATTCGATGGGATTACTAAATTTTTGGTTTTATCAATAAAATCATAAGTATCTTTTAAGTAACTCTGGTGTTTTTGTGCAATAGCTTTTAGGTGATATTCGACAAATTCTGCCGTATAATATGTCTCACTATCACAATCTGACACGATGGGCCTTCCTGGAGGCACTTTGTGTGGAACGGTCCAACTATCTGGTTTTTTGTGAATTTTAGGAAGGAGATAGAATCTCCTCGGTCTTGGGATACCCGGGCCGAGGAGGTATTCTTTTTGTTTGCCACTAATAATTTGTTTCTCATACATCTCTTCTAATATTTCTCTTACTTCTATTTTAGTTTGGGGATAAATGGGTTCACTCAAAGGACTATAATGATCCAAGATCTGCAACTGTCTCGTCCCCTCAAAAATGTAATCCTGAATATCCATCAGCACTACTGCATTCCCCTTATCAGCAGGCTTGATGACTAAATCTCTATTTTCTCTCAACTGTTTCAACGCTTTCTGTTCCCTCACGGTTAAATTCTGTTTTTCAACAAAACCCCAATTCAAATGTTGATAGGCATAGCAATCTGCCCTGATAATTGAAGTAATGACTTTGGGAAGTCTAGATAGAGCTGGACACCAATCAGAGCCGTGAGTGAAAGGGAGCTTTTTATCTTTTTTATTCTTTTTTCCTTCAAAAAAAGTTTCTAGTTTTACTCTTCGATGATATTCCTGTAGACTTTTTAGTAGCTCAACCTTCTGTGTTTTAAAGTGTTTTGGTGCAGGAACAAACGAAAGACCTTTTAGTAACACCGTCCTCTGTTCTGGTGTGAGAATTAGAGAAGGTGCAAGGTTAATTATCAGTTTCTCTGTGCCACTTATAGGGATGAAGGGCCCTGGAAGTTTAAATTTTGGACCCAGTGATCCAACATGGCTCTGGCCGTTGCCGTAGTCCAGTGAACTTGGTCTCTGTCGACCTCAAATCGAGCATAGGGCAGTTCTACTATGCTGTTTAACGTATCTCTGATGTATTCATTCATCCTTGTCAGATGATTCTGTTCCTCAAGAGGCAGTCTGTCCGAGAAGTTAATCAGAGGAAAGTAAAGCTCAGTATGAGGTAATCGGCTACGAGCTATTCTATAAGTTCTCTGTATCTCTTTCGTAGTCGTGACAAGACACCTCTGAGTTCTATTGTTAATGCCAAAAGAAAAGATCATAATTTCTGGTTCAATTGCCAATGTGGCTTTCTCCAGTAAATTCCCTGCATGTTGGAACTTTGCTCCAGGAAAACTGTCCACTTGGAGGTCCGGAACACTGAACGCCGGAATTCTGGCCACGTTCGAATCTCCGACGATAATGTATTTCTTTCTCAGTGATAAACTCCAGTCTGAGAGTTTGTGAGTCGTGTTAATGTGACGATTAGGTCTTCCCACCGAGCGTGGGGTATCAGGAACTCTTTCTGGAGTTCGAAAATCTGGTGGTATTTCCAGAGGGGCCGGTTCTATCGCCGGTGCCTCTGTTATTGCTCTAATTTCTTCTTCGTTTTCTTGTAAAAACTGTGTTAGAGGATTTTGATGTACCCTGAGTGGGCTTTCAGATTGTTCAGAGAACAGAAGTTGACCCGAGTCACCAGACTCCTCCGAAAACACCAGAGGTGAAGTCTCGAGTCTTGTGAGTGACGGAAGTGTCTTTTCCGTGCGTTTATCTGTTTTGTCTGTATGTTTCTTTGTTTCTTCAGTGTTTTGTTGAGCAACCACCATCTCTTTATTTTTTGTGTTCGTTTCAGTAATCGCTCTATTGTTTTGGTTATCTACATTGATTTCCGAGTCGATCTGTATCAACTGGCATTCTGTCTGTTCTGTCGGTGGCTCGACAGTGGTGGTATCCACCAACAACTCAGTGAAAACTCTACGAGGAAATCTCTGAGGTAATGGTTCTGGTGGTCTGAGGGGTGTCATTATCGGGGAAGTTCGTATCGCAGGTGGTGGAGCAAGAGGTGGGAAATCCTGATCAAAAGACCATTCCCCTCTGTTCACAGGCGGGGTAGACCAGCCATCGCCATGGCTCTTCCCCCTAGGGGACGTCTGAATCTGAACGCTGACGTGTTGTACGCCTGTTCTGGGTCTAACCACCACCTGCGCGTAAGTGTCACGAGGGGTGGAACTGGTGTTTGGTCGTTGCGCTCCTTCAGTTCCACAATCCTCACCCTCACCTGACACTTCAGCGGTGAACATCGCCTCAGCTCTGTCCAGAACCTCTGAGTCAATTTTATTGTTAAAGTTTTTTCGGGCCCAACCGCTCGCCACCTCAAAGGCGCGTGTCCAGTCGGTCTGGTTGGTTCTCTCCTTCAGCTCTATAATTGTTTGTTCGATTTTTGAGTTATAGTGCTCTTCAAGAATTTGTTGTGTGTTATGTGTCCAATTTCGAGCGTTGCCCTCCAGTAGTTGTAACACCCTTTTGTTAGGGACAGCCGGTTTGACTGTGTCTATTAGATGTTGAGTTAGTCTCTTGAAAGACCTTGGAGTGTTGTTTGCAACTTTCGTAGTGATTTTGCTCAAATGGTAAACCATTCTGATGAGATCATACATCAGTTTCATCGCTGTTTTCAGTCTGGGTGGGGCTGGTGTATAATTGGATTTTTCTTTTTCATTGAAAGGACGGTCAAAGTACCGCTCGCGTCCTCCCCTTCTCGTTTCTTTGTTTCTGGGAGGTCTGCGTTTCTCTCTATCCCTTTTCGTGTTGTGAAAGTGTCTGTCTCTACTGTAAGACGTGTTATTATTGGTGTCACGACTCGCCCTATTATCGAACGAGATTAGATCTCCTCCCTTGGTTGATGAAGATCGAGTAGAATCGAAATACGTATCTCGATAGCTTATGTTCTGAGCCTGTTGATGTTCTGGAGCCCCAAAATCATCTTCCTCATGAACATATTCATCGTATTCAGTTTGATCCATTCTGATGTTGTATTCTCTGTCGTCATCGATTCTTCTAGATTGGACATAATCAGTGTTATTCTGTCTTCTTTGTGGAGCATCAAAAGCTCGAAAATATGGTAGTGCCTCTTCAAAGGCTGGATCATAACGGTTGTCAGCAGGAAGAGATCTTATGAACTTTCTAGTAAATCTACGTCTTCTTCTCTGTCTGGGTTTTTTGAATTCAGAATTGACAAATTCTCTGGGAAATATGTCCTGTCTCTGTTTCTGAGTGAAAGAATCAGTTGTATGTCTGTTCTTTTGAAATCTGTCATTGTTGTACGGTACATAATCATGATCATCAAAGTGGTGATCAAATCGATCACCATTCCTTCTCAAGTCTTTCTGAAATCTGTCATTGTTATTCTGAAATCTGTCATTGTTATTAGGTACATGATCCCGGTCATCAAAATGGTGATCAAACTGATCACCATTCCTTCTCAAGTCTCGTCCAGTAGCCCGGACACGGGCTGTTGTGGGGAGATAATCGTATGTACGTGGCCTGGGACGGTTGTAATAGTCCCCCAGAGAGCGATCCTCATCTGTGGGCCATCGTGCATAACGAGAATCTATAGCACGGTTGCGTGCTCTTGATTGTCTTAAGTTAGTTGGAAATCTTTCATTCACTGGAGGTTCTGTGAAATCCACGCGTCGACGTGGAGCCCGTCTCGGCTCATTGCGTGTTCTGTAACCTTCCATACAGTGAATTTTTTTAGAAAGAATCAATTTTCAAGAAGAAAAGAAAAAAAGGAATTCCTGTGAAAACGACGCAAAAGACGTACGCGACGTTTCGAAGCAGACAGCTTCTTCTTCAGGCTAGTCTTTAACGTCGTTTTAAAGAAATGAATACTGACTGTTAATTGCAAGATTGAAACTTCTTTGAAAGTATCAATTCAAGTGAGAGTGAGCTCGGCTTTCGTTAATATGTAACCGAAGTGGTGACGTCATCTCCCACTGAGGTCGAGAGTTCAACCTTGTTAAGCCTAAACACGAATTAAAGTGTGAAAATAAAAAGATTTTCTTGAAATTACGACATCAAAAAATACCTTTATCTTCCTTCTATCAGAAATCAGTGTGTTTCGATTTTAAAAGCCCCTCTTATTTGTGTTATTCGACAAAAACGATAAGTATGTGGGGATAATTGAGTCCTGGAAGCTATGTATCTCGAAAAAGTAGCCTTGCATTGGCTTGCGCAGAAAATCAATTTGAAGTGTGAAAATAAAAATGTTTTTTCAAAATACCATCCCTAAAAAATAAATCTATTGTTCTTCCATCAGAAATCAGTGTGTTTTGATGCTCTATCAGTCCCGTTGGAATAAGATGTTCGATTTCCCCCATTCTGTGTGTGAGAATGGTACGGTCCTGGAAGCTATATAAATCTGTTTTGTGATATTAGTAATCCTATGTGATATGATTCTTTGTCAGAAAATTGAGTCGTCGAATATAAAAAGAGGATTGAACTTATAAGGAACCAAAAGATAAATAAGAAATTTAGTTTTAGCATATGGTTTTAACATATGATCTTCATTGTTATCTATTTAAATTATGTATGTTATCTATAGATCTTTTAAATGTATTTTTTAATAATTATTTATTAATATATATATATATATAGTTCTTATAATTAACGGTGTATCATGAATTTTGTCTGTAAAATAAAATCAAGAAGGGCAAACACTGTCTGAGAGGGATAAAGGATGTCTTTTTTTGTCAACGTGTTTCTGAGGCCTACAATGATTTAGACAGTCAGTATTAACTTGAACATATGTACTACAATTGTGTATATCTTGTAAGAAACAAAAGATACAGCAGGTTTCTCCTGAAATGTTAAGTAAACGTGTCTTAATACCAATGCTCTTATAGTTTCTTCTGAGACAACTGTTATGTTTTAATAGTTTTTCTCCTTTTTCTGTATGTATCTCAAATTCAGAATGGTTTTATATGTTGGACTGTATCTAGTATTGGGCCCTCTCTGACAGGGAAGGAAGTTCAGAGACGAGGCACTGGCTTGGCTAGGGATTATATATCCAGAAGTCAGAACAATGTCCGGCTCCGGCTGTGCACTGTCCTCACTACTTCCCTGACCGCTCCCAGTCCTGCTTTGATCAGGCCCAGGTCCCAGAAACAGTCCACCATTTATATATGTATATACTATTTGATTTTGTATTATTTATTTATTTATTTATGTATTTATTATTTATTTATTTAATTATTTATTTATTTATGTGTTGAATATGAGTCTGTGTGTCTTTTTCTTCTGGATGATAAACTTTATATTTGGCTGTTTCCTTGTTCCTTCTATTAGGGGTACATCAGCTAGGGGTGCGAGCCATAGGGCTGTGAGCCTTAGGTCTAGCATTTGTGGGGCTAAAATCCCCAGGGCTAGAAATTATGTGGTTACCCCACTGAGGGCTAAGTTTTAGTGTTGCTGTTGTGTGGGGCCTAGGTTTCAAAATTGTGTGGTTATTCCACTGAGGGCTAAGTTTTAGTGTTGTTGTTGTGTAAGGCCTAGGTTTAAAAATTGTATAGTTACCCCACTGAGGGCTAAGTTTTAGTGTTGTTGTTGTGTGAGGCCTAGGTTTAGAAAGTTTTTGTTAGGGCTATATCAGCTAGGGGTGTGAGCTATAGGGCTGTGAGTCTTAGGTTTAGAATTTGTGGGGTTAAAATCCCTAGGGCTAGAAACCATGTGGCTACCCCACTGAGGGCTAAGTTTTAGTGTTGTTGTTGTGTGAAGCCTAGGTTTTAGAAATTGTGTGATTACCCCACTGAGGGCTAAGTTTTAGTGTTGATGTTGTGTGAGGCCTAGGCAGTTTTGTAGGAGAAATAGGATCACTCACACAAGAAAAGAAAGTATAGTACAGAGAAAAACACACACAGAGTCAAACATAAATATTTATGTTAGAATTGAAAATACCATTCTGCAGAAAAAGAGAATTAGGAGAACACGTTTACTGTAAGGAGAACCATTAGTTTAAGGCCTACTGTTGCTTAGGCCTCATTTAAACCCCTTGGGTAGAGAGTATCTAATCTTTTAATCCAAAATCTTTCTGTCTTCAATCTCTCTTTCAGGTCCCACAAAGGGTTGGCCTGCAATCCAGTAATCTTAAAAGATGTGAGCCCGTGTATCATAAAGTGTTGCACTACATGTCTACGTTTTTCGATTTTGTGTAGAATATTGTGTGCATGTTGATATGCTCTAACACGTAGCTCATTTTTAGTTTGGCCTACATACTGTTTCTTACATTTCATACAATAAATAAGATATACACAATTCATAGTCTGAGGGGACAGAGTCTGTTGCAGTGTAAAAATCTGTTTTGTAGTTTTATTCTTGACCCATTTCAAAGGCACAAAATATTTGCAAGTGACCTGTTTTTCTCTTTTGTTTTTGGTGTAAACTTTACTCTGGACTAAAAGGTCAATAAGATTTTTATTTCTTTTATAAGCTGCTATGGGTTTGTGCCTTTGCAGATAGTTTGTGTCAGTGAGAAATTTGGAGAAATTCTGTTTGATAGCACTGTTGAGTTGTTTGCATTGTGTTGAATAAAAAGCTACAAAGGGGATAATTTTATCTTTAGGTCGTATTTCCGAATTTGAGTTTACTGGGAGATAAAGAGTTCTTTTGAATGTTTTCAGAGTGTTACGAAGCATTGTTCTCGAGTAGCCTCTGGTTCTTAAGGCCTTAAATAATATTTTGACTGCTTTCTTAAATTCCTCCTCCTGAGAACAGATCCTATGAAATCTGAGGAGTTGTGATTTCAGAATTCCTCTGAACGTGTGTCGTGGGTGAAAGCTGTGTCTGTGCAATAAACAATGAGTGTCAGTCTCCTTGAAGTAAACTCTATAATCCAATTTATTTTCCTTCAAAAACTTAGGGCCTTTGTAGGTGATCACATCTAGAAAATTAATTTGGGTGCTATCTATTTCAAATTTGACCTTTATAGATCTTTGATGTTGATTCAAATGTTTAATGAAGTCTTCAAAATCTTCTTTTGAGTGAACCCAGATTCCCCAAATATCATCAAGAAATCTATAATATGCATATGGTTTAAGTGGATATGAGTGTAATGCCGTCTCCTCCCAACACGCCATGAAAATGTTGGCATATGAAGGGGCAAAGGTTTTTCCCATGGCCGTGCCTTTTGTCTGTAAATAAAATTTATTATTAAATTCAAAGTCATTTTTCGTTAAATTTATTTCTAGTAATTTCAAAACATATTCGTCCGGTCTCTTGGGATCTGGATATTTCTTCATACACTTCTTTACGGCTTCCATGCCTGCTTGTGTCTCAATGTTTGTGTACAGACTGTCCACGTCAATGGTGAAAAGAAAAGCATTCGATGGGATTACTAAATTTTTGGTTTTATCAATAAAATCATAAGTATCTTTTAAGTAACTCTGGTGTTTTTGTGCAATAGCTTTTAGGTGATATTCGACAAATTCTGCCGTATAATATGTCTCACTATCACAATCTGACACGATGGGCCTTCCTGGAGGCACTTTGTGTGGAACGGTCCAACTATCTGGTTTTTTGTGAATTTTAGGAAGGAGATAGAATCTCCTCGGTCTTGGGATACCCGGGCCGAGGAGGTATTCTTTTTGTTTGCCACTAATAATTTGTTTCTCATACATCTCTTCTAATATTTCTCTTACTTCTATTTTAGTTTGGGGATAAATGGGTTCACTCAAAGGACTATAATGATCCAAGATCTGCAACTGTCTCGTCCCCTCAAAAATGTAATCCTGAATATCCATCAGCACTACTGCATTCCCCTTATCAGCAGGCTTGATGACTAAATCTCTATTTTCTCTCAACTGTTTCAACGCTTTCTGTTCCCTCACGGTTAAATTCTGTTTTTCAACAAAACCCCAATTCAAATGTTGATAGGCATAGCAATCTGCCCTGATAATTGAAGTAATGACTTTGGGAAGTCTAGATAGAGCTGGACACCAATCAGAGCCGTGAGTGAAAGGGAGCTTTTTATCTTTTTTATTCTTTTTTCCTTCAAAAAAAGTTTCTAGTTTTACTCTTCGATGATATTCCTGTAGACTTTTTAGTAGCTCAACCTTCTGTGTTTTAAAGTGTTTTGGTGCAGGAACAAACGAAAGACCTTTTAGTAACACCGTCCTCTGTTCTGGTGTGAGAATTAGAGAAGGTGCAAGGTTAATTATCAGTTTCTCTGTGCCACTTATAGGGATGAAGGGCCCTGGAAGTTTAAATTTTGGACCCAGTGATCCAACATGGCTCTGGCCGTTGCCGTAGTCCAGTGAACTTGGTCTCTGTCGACCTCAAATCGAGCATAGGGCAGTTCTACTATGCTGTTTAACGTATCTCTGATGTATTCATTCATCCTTGTCAGATGATTCTGTTCCTCAAGAGGCAGTCTGTCCGAGAAGTTAATCAGAGGAAAGTAAAGCTCAGTATGAGGTAATCGGCTACGAGCTATTCTATAAGTTCTCTGTATCTCTTTCGTAGTCGTGACAAGACACCTCTGAGTTCTATTGTTAATGCCAAAAGAAAAGATCATAATTTCTGGTTCAATTGCCAATGTGGCTTTCTCCAGTAAATTCCCTGCATGTTGGAACTTTGCTCCAGGAAAACTGTCCACTTGGAGGTCCGGAACACTGAACGCCGGAATTCTGGCCACGTTCGAATCTCCGACGATAATGTATTTCTTTCTCAGTGATAAACTCCAGTCTGAGAGTTTGTGAGTCGTGTTAATGTGACGATTAGGTCTTCCCACCGAGCGTGGGGTATCAGGAACTCTTTCTGGAGTTCGAAAATCTGGTGGTATTTCCAGAGGGGCCGGTTCTATCGCCGGTGCCTCTGTTATTGCTCTAATTTCTTCTTCGTTTTCTTGTAAAAACTGTGTTAGAGGATTTTGATGTACCCTGAGTGGGCTTTCAGATTGTTCAGAGAACAGAAGTTGACCCGAGTCACCAGACTCCTCCGAAAACACCAGAGGTGAAGTCTCGAGTCTTGTGAGTGACGGAAGTGTCTTTTCCGTGCGTTTATCTGTTTTGTCTGTATGTTTCTTTGTTTCTTCAGTGTTTTGTTGAGCAACCACCATCTCTTTATTTTTTGTGTTCGTTTCAGTAATCGCTCTATTGTTTTGGTTATCTACATTGATTTCCGAGTCGATCTGTATCAACTGGCATTCTGTCTGTTCTGTCGGTGGCTCGACAGTGGTGGTATCCACCAACAACTCAGTGAAAACTCTACGAGGAAATCTCTGAGGTAATGGTTCTGGTGGTCTGAGGGGTGTCATTATCGGGGAAGTTCGTATCGCAGGTGGTGGAGCAAGAGGTGGGAAATCCTGATCAAAAGACCATTCCCCTCTGTTCACAGGCGGGGTAGACCAGCCATCGCCATGGCTCTTCCCCCTAGGGGACGTCTGAATCTGAACGCTGACGTGTTGTACGCCTGTTCTGGGTCTAACCACCACCTGCGCGTAAGTGTCACGAGGGGTGGAACTGGTGTTTGGTCGTTGCGCTCCTTCAGTTCCACAATCCTCACCCTCACCTGACACTTCAGCGGTGAACATCGCCTCAGCTCTGTCCAGAACCTCTGAGTCAATTTTATTGTTAAAGTTTTTTCGGGCCCAACCGCTCGCCACCTCAAAGGCGCGTGTCCAGTCGGTCTGGTTGGTTCTCTCCTTCAGCTCTATAATTGTTTGTTCGATTTTTGAGTTATAGTGCTCTTCAAGAATTTGTTGTGTGTTATGTGTCCAATTTCGAGCGTTGCCCTCCAGTAGTTGTAACACCCTTTTGTTAGGGACAGCCGGTTTGACTGTGTCTATTAGATGTTGAGTTAGTCTCTTGAAAGACCTTGGAGTGTTGTTTGCAACTTTCGTAGTGATTTTGCTCAAATGGTAAACCATTCTGATGAGATCATACATCAGTTTCATCGCTGTTTTCAGTCTGGGTGGGGCTGGTGTATAATTGGATTTTTCTTTTTCATTGAAAGGACGGTCAAAGTACCGCTCGCGTCCTCCCCTTCTCGTTTCTTTGTTTCTGGGAGGTCTGCGTTTCTCTCTATCCCTTTTCGTGTTGTGAAAGTGTCTGTCTCTACTGTAAGACGTGTTATTATTGGTGTCACGACTCGCCCTATTATCGAACGAGATTAGATCTCCTCCCTTGGTTGATGAAGATCGAGTAGAATCGAAATACGTATCTCGATAGCTTATGTTCTGAGCCTGTTGATGTTCTGGAGCCCCAAAATCATCTTCCTCATGAACATATTCATCGTATTCAGTTTGATCCATTCTGATGTTGTATTCTCTGTCGTCATCGATTCTTCTAGATTGGACATAATCAGTGTTATTCTGTCTTCTTTGTGGAGCATCAAAAGCTCGAAAATATGGTAGTGCCTCTTCAAAGGCTGGATCATAACGGTTGTCAGCAGGAAGAGATCTTATGAACTTTCTAGTAAATCTACGTCTTCTTCTCTGTCTGGGTTTTTTGAATTCAGAATTGACAAATTCTCTGGGAAATATGTCCTGTCTCTGTTTCTGAGTGAAAGAATCAGTTGTATGTCTGTTCTTTTGAAATCTGTCATTGTTGTACGGTACATAATCATGATCATCAAAGTGGTGATCAAATCGATCACCATTCCTTCTCAAGTCTTTCTGAAATCTGTCATTGTTATTCTGAAATCTGTCATTGTTATTAGGTACATGATCCCGGTCATCAAAATGGTGATCAAACTGATCACCATTCCTTCTCAAGTCTCGTCCAGTAGCCCGGACACGGGCTGTTGTGGGGAGATAATCGTATGTACGTGGCCTGGGACGGTTGTAATAGTCCCCCAGAGAGCGATCCTCATCTGTGGGCCATCGTGCATAACGAGAATCTATAGCACGGTTGCGTGCTCTTGATTGTCTTAAGTTAGTTGGAAATCTTTCATTCACTGGAGGTTCTGTGAAATCCACGCGTCGACGTGGAGCCCGTCTCGGCTCATTGCGTGTTCTGTAACCTTCCATACAGTGAATTTTTTTAGAAAGAATCAATTTTCAAGAAGAAAAGAAAAAAAGGAATTCCTGTGAAAACGACGCAAAAGACGTACGCGACGTTTCGAAGCAGACAGCTTCTTCTTCAGGCTAGTCTTTAACGTCGTTTTAAAGAAATGAATACTGACTGTTAATTGCAAGATTGAAACTTCTTTGAAAGTATCAATTCAAGTGAGAGTGAGCTCGGCTTTCGTTAATATGTAACCGAAGTGGTGACGTCATCTCCCACTGAGGTCGAGAGTTCAACCTTGTTAAGCCTAAACACGAATTAAAGTGTGAAAATAAAAAGATTTTCTTGAAATTACGACATCAAAAAATACCTTTATCTTCCTTCTATCAGAAATCAGTGTGTTTCGATTTTAAAAGCCCCTCTTATTTGTGTTATTCGACAAAAACGATAAGTATGTGGGGATAATTGAGTCCTGGAAGCTATGTATCTCGAAAAAGTAGCCTTGCATTGGCTTGCGCAGAAAATCAATTTGAAGTGTGAAAATAAAAATGTTTTTTCAAAATACCATCCCTAAAAAATAAATCTATTGTTCTTCCATCAGAAATCAGTGTGTTTTGATGCTCTATCAGTCCCGTTGGAATAAGATGTTCGATTTCCCCCATTCTGTGTGTGAGAATGGTACGGTCCTGGAAGCTATATAAATCTGTTTTGTGATATTAGTAATCCTATGTGATATGATTCTTTGTCAGAAAATTGAGTCGTCGAATATAAAAAGAGGATTGAACTTATAAGGAACCAAAAGATAAATAAGAAATTTAGTTTTAGCATATGGTTTTAACATATGATCTTCATTGTTATCTATTTAAATTATGTATGTTATCTATAGATCTTTTAAATGTATTTTTTAATAATTATTTATTAATATATATATATATATAGTTCTTATAATTAACGGTGTATCATGAATTTTGTCTGTAAAATAAAATCAAGAAGGGCAAACACTGTCTGAGAGGGATAAAGGATGTCTTTTTTTGTCAACGTGTTTCTGAGGCCTACAATGATTTAGACAGTCAGTATTAACTTGAACATATGTACTACAATTGTGTATATCTTGTAAGAAACAAAAGATACAGCAGGTTTCTCCTGAAATGTTAAGTAAACGTGTCTTAATACCAATGCTCTTATAGTTTCTTCTGAGACAACTGTTATGTTTTAATAGTTTTTCTCCTTTTTCTGTATGTATCTCAAATTCAGAATGGTTTTATATGTTGGACTGTATCTAGTATTGGGCCCTCTCTGACAGGGAAGGAAGTTCAGAGACGAGGCACTGGCTTGGCTAGGGATTATATATCCAGAAGTCAGAACAATGTCCGGCTCCGGCTGTGCACTGTCCTCACTACTTCCCTGACCGCTCCCAGTCCTGCTTTGATCAGGCCCAGGTCCCAGAAACAGTCCACCATTTATATATGTATATACTATTTGATTTTGTATTATTTATTTATTTATTTATGTATTTATTATTTATTTATTTAATTATTTATTTATTTATGTGTTGAATATGAGTCTGTGTGTCTTTTTCTTCTGGATGATAAACTTTATATTTGGCTGTTTCCTTGTTCCTTCTATTAGGGGTACATCAGCTAGGGGTGCGAGCCATAGGGCTGTGAGCCTTAGGTCTAGCATTTGTGGGGCTAAAATCCCCAGGGCTAGAAATTATGTGGTTACCCCACTGAGGGCTAAGTTTTAGTGTTGCTGTTGTGTGGGGCCTAGGTTTCAAAATTGTGTGGTTATTCCACTGAGGGCTAAGTTTTAGTGTTGTTGTTGTGTAAGGCCTAGGTTTAAAAATTGTATAGTTACCCCACTGAGGGCTAAGTTTTAGTGTTGTTGTTGTGTGAGGCCTAGGTTTAGAAAGTTTTTGTTAGGGCTATATCAGCTAGGGGTGTGAGCTATAGGGCTGTGAGTCTTAGGTTTAGAATTTGTGGGGTTAAAATCCCTAGGGCTAGAAACCATGTGGCTACCCCACTGAGGGCTAAGTTTTAGTGTTGTTGTTGTGTGAAGCCTAGGTTTTAGAAATTGTGTGATTACCCCACTGAGGGCTAAGTTTTAGTGTTGATGTTGTGTGAGGCCTAGGCAGTTTTGTAGGAGAAATAGGATCACTCACACAAGAAAAGAAAGTATAGTACAGAGAAAAACACACACAGAGTCAAACATAAATATTTATGTTAGAATTGAAAATACCATTCTGCAGAAAAAGAGAATTAGGAGAACACGTTTACTGTAAGGAGAACCATTAGTTTAAGGCCTACTGTTGCTTAGGCCTCATTTAAACCCCTTGGGTAGAGAGTATCTAATCTTTTAATCCAAAATCTTTCTGTCTTCAATCTCTCTTTCAGGTCCCACAAAGGGTTGGCCTGCAATCCAGTAATCTTAAAAGATGTGAGCCCGTGTATCATAAAGTGTTGCACTACATGTCTACGTTTTTCGATTTTGTGTAGAATATTGTGTGCATGTTGATATGCTCTAACACGTAGCTCATTTTTAGTTTGGCCTACATACTGTTTCTTACATTTCATACAATAAATAAGATATACACAATTCATAGTCTGAGGGGACAGAGTCTGTTGCAGTGTAAAAATCTGTTTTGTAGTTTTATTCTTGACCCATTTCAAAGGCACAAAATATTTGCAAGTGACCTGTTTTTCTCTTTTGTTTTTGGTGTAAACTTTACTCTGGACTAAAAGGTCAATAAGATTTTTATTTCTTTTATAAGCTGCTATGGGTTTGTGCCTTTGCAGATAGTTTGTGTCAGTGAGAAATTTGGAGAAATTCTGTTTGATAGCACTGTTGAGTTGTTTGCATTGTGTTGAATAAAAAGCTACAAAGGGGATAATTTTATCTTTAGGTCGTATTTCCGAATTTGAGTTTACTGGGAGATAAAGAGTTCTTTTGAATGTTTTCAGAGTGTTACGAAGCATTGTTCTCGAGTAGCCTCTGGTTCTTAAGGCCTTAAATAATATTTTGACTGCTTTCTTAAATTCCTCCTCCTGAGAACAGATCCTATGAAATCTGAGGAGTTGTGATTTCAGAATTCCTCTGAACGTGTGTCGTGGGTGAAAGCTGTGTCTGTGCAATAAACAATGAGTGTCAGTCTCCTTGAAGTAAACTCTATAATCCAATTTATTTTCCTTCAAAAACTTAGGGCCTTTGTAGGTGATCACATCTAGAAAATTAATTTGGGTGCTATCTATTTCAAATTTGACCTTTATAGATCTTTGATGTTGATTCAAATGTTTAATGAAGTCTTCAAAATCTTCTTTTGAGTGAACCCAGATTCCCCAAATATCATCAAGAAATCTATAATATGCATATGGTTTAAGTGGATATGAGTGTAATGCCGTCTCCTCCCAACACGCCATGAAAATGTTGGCATATGAAGGGGCAAAGGTTTTTCCCATGGCCGTGCCTTTTGTCTGTAAATAAAATTTATTATTAAATTCAAAGTCATTTTTCGTTAAATTTATTTCTAGTAATTTCAAAACATATTCGTCCGGTCTCTTGGGATCTGGATATTTCTTCATACACTTCTTTACGGCTTCCATGCCTGCTTGTGTCTCAATGTTTGTGTACAGACTGTCCACGTCAATGGTGAAAAGAAAAGCATTCGATGGGATTACTAAATTTTTGGTTTTATCAATAAAATCATAAGTATCTTTTAAGTAACTCTGGTGTTTTTGTGCAATAGCTTTTAGGTGATATTCGACAAATTCTGCCGTATAATATGTCTCACTATCACAATCTGACACGATGGGCCTTCCTGGAGGCACTTTGTGTGGAACGGTCCAACTATCTGGTTTTTTGTGAATTTTAGGAAGGAGATAGAATCTCCTCGGTCTTGGGATACCCGGGCCGAGGAGGTATTCTTTTTGTTTGCCACTAATAATTTGTTTCTCATACATCTCTTCTAATATTTCTCTTACTTCTATTTTAGTTTGGGGATAAATGGGTTCACTCAAAGGACTATAATGATCCAAGATCTGCAACTGTCTCGTCCCCTCAAAAATGTAATCCTGAATATCCATCAGCACTACTGCATTCCCCTTATCAGCAGGCTTGATGACTAAATCTCTATTTTCTCTCAACTGTTTCAACGCTTTCTGTTCCCTCACGGTTAAATTCTGTTTTTCAACAAAACCCCAATTCAAATGTTGATAGGCATAGCAATCTGCCCTGATAATTGAAGTAATGACTTTGGGAAGTCTAGATAGAGCTGGACACCAATCAGAGCCGTGAGTGAAAGGGAGCTTTTTATCTTTTTTATTCTTTTTTCCTTCAAAAAAAGTTTCTAGTTTTACTCTTCGATGATATTCCTGTAGACTTTTTAGTAGCTCAACCTTCTGTGTTTTAAAGTGTTTTGGTGCAGGAACAAACGAAAGACCTTTTAGTAACACCGTCCTCTGTTCTGGTGTGAGAATTAGAGAAGGTGCAAGGTTAATTATCAGTTTCTCTGTGCCACTTATAGGGATGAAGGGCCCTGGAAGTTTAAATTTTGGACCCAGTGATCCAACATGGCTCTGGCCGTTGCCGTAGTCCAGTGAACTTGGTCTCTGTCGACCTCAAATCGAGCATAGGGCAGTTCTACTATGCTGTTTAACGTATCTCTGATGTATTCATTCATCCTTGTCAGATGATTCTGTTCCTCAAGAGGCAGTCTGTCCGAGAAGTTAATCAGAGGAAAGTAAAGCTCAGTATGAGGTAATCGGCTACGAGCTATTCTATAAGTTCTCTGTATCTCTTTCGTAGTCGTGACAAGACACCTCTGAGTTCTATTGTTAATGCCAAAAGAAAAGATCATAATTTCTGGTTCAATTGCCAATGTGGCTTTCTCCAGTAAATTCCCTGCATGTTGGAACTTTGCTCCAGGAAAACTGTCCACTTGGAGGTCCGGAACACTGAACGCCGGAATTCTGGCCACGTTCGAATCTCCGACGATAATGTATTTCTTTCTCAGTGATAAACTCCAGTCTGAGAGTTTGTGAGTCGTGTTAATGTGACGATTAGGTCTTCCCACCGAGCGTGGGGTATCAGGAACTCTTTCTGGAGTTCGAAAATCTGGTGGTATTTCCAGAGGGGCCGGTTCTATCGCCGGTGCCTCTGTTATTGCTCTAATTTCTTCTTCGTTTTCTTGTAAAAACTGTGTTAGAGGATTTTGATGTACCCTGAGTGGGCTTTCAGATTGTTCAGAGAACAGAAGTTGACCCGAGTCACCAGACTCCTCCGAAAACACCAGAGGTGAAGTCTCGAGTCTTGTGAGTGACGGAAGTGTCTTTTCCGTGCGTTTATCTGTTTTGTCTGTATGTTTCTTTGTTTCTTCAGTGTTTTGTTGAGCAACCACCATCTCTTTATTTTTTGTGTTCGTTTCAGTAATCGCTCTATTGTTTTGGTTATCTACATTGATTTCCGAGTCGATCTGTATCAACTGGCATTCTGTCTGTTCTGTCGGTGGCTCGACAGTGGTGGTATCCACCAACAACTCAGTGAAAACTCTACGAGGAAATCTCTGAGGTAATGGTTCTGGTGGTCTGAGGGGTGTCATTATCGGGGAAGTTCGTATCGCAGGTGGTGGAGCAAGAGGTGGGAAATCCTGATCAAAAGACCATTCCCCTCTGTTCACAGGCGGGGTAGACCAGCCATCGCCATGGCTCTTCCCCCTAGGGGACGTCTGAATCTGAACGCTGACGTGTTGTACGCCTGTTCTGGGTCTAACCACCACCTGCGCGTAAGTGTCACGAGGGGTGGAACTGGTGTTTGGTCGTTGCGCTCCTTCAGTTCCACAATCCTCACCCTCACCTGACACTTCAGCGGTGAACATCGCCTCAGCTCTGTCCAGAACCTCTGAGTCAATTTTATTGTTAAAGTTTTTTCGGGCCCAACCGCTCGCCACCTCAAAGGCGCGTGTCCAGTCGGTCTGGTTGGTTCTCTCCTTCAGCTCTATAATTGTTTGTTCGATTTTTGAGTTATAGTGCTCTTCAAGAATTTGTTGTGTGTTATGTGTCCAATTTCGAGCGTTGCCCTCCAGTAGTTGTAACACCCTTTTGTTAGGGACAGCCGGTTTGACTGTGTCTATTAGATGTTGAGTTAGTCTCTTGAAAGACCTTGGAGTGTTGTTTGCAACTTTCGTAGTGATTTTGCTCAAATGGTAAACCATTCTGATGAGATCATACATCAGTTTCATCGCTGTTTTCAGTCTGGGTGGGGCTGGTGTATAATTGGATTTTTCTTTTTCATTGAAAGGACGGTCAAAGTACCGCTCGCGTCCTCCCCTTCTCGTTTCTTTGTTTCTGGGAGGTCTGCGTTTCTCTCTATCCCTTTTCGTGTTGTGAAAGTGTCTGTCTCTACTGTAAGACGTGTTATTATTGGTGTCACGACTCGCCCTATTATCGAACGAGATTAGATCTCCTCCCTTGGTTGATGAAGATCGAGTAGAATCGAAATACGTATCTCGATAGCTTATGTTCTGAGCCTGTTGATGTTCTGGAGCCCCAAAATCATCTTCCTCATGAACATATTCATCGTATTCAGTTTGATCCATTCTGATGTTGTATTCTCTGTCGTCATCGATTCTTCTAGATTGGACATAATCAGTGTTATTCTGTCTTCTTTGTGGAGCATCAAAAGCTCGAAAATATGGTAGTGCCTCTTCAAAGGCTGGATCATAACGGTTGTCAGCAGGAAGAGATCTTATGAACTTTCTAGTAAATCTACGTCTTCTTCTCTGTCTGGGTTTTTTGAATTCAGAATTGACAAATTCTCTGGGAAATATGTCCTGTCTCTGTTTCTGAGTGAAAGAATCAGTTGTATGTCTGTTCTTTTGAAATCTGTCATTGTTGTACGGTACATAATCATGATCATCAAAGTGGTGATCAAATCGATCACCATTCCTTCTCAAGTCTTTCTGAAATCTGTCATTGTTATTCTGAAATCTGTCATTGTTATTAGGTACATGATCCCGGTCATCAAAATGGTGATCAAACTGATCACCATTCCTTCTCAAGTCTCGTCCAGTAGCCCGGACACGGGCTGTTGTGGGGAGATAATCGTATGTACGTGGCCTGGGACGGTTGTAATAGTCCCCCAGAGAGCGATCCTCATCTGTGGGCCATCGTGCATAACGAGAATCTATAGCACGGTTGCGTGCTCTTGATTGTCTTAAGTTAGTTGGAAATCTTTCATTCACTGGAGGTTCTGTGAAATCCACGCGTCGACGTGGAGCCCGTCTCGGCTCATTGCGTGTTCTGTAACCTTCCATACAGTGAATTTTTTTAGAAAGAATCAATTTTCAAGAAGAAAAGAAAAAAAGGAATTCCTGTGAAAACGACGCAAAAGACGTACGCGACGTTTCGAAGCAGACAGCTTCTTCTTCAGGCTAGTCTTTAACGTCGTTTTAAAGAAATGAATACTGACTGTTAATTGCAAGATTGAAACTTCTTTGAAAGTATCAATTCAAGTGAGAGTGAGCTCGGCTTTCGTTAATATGTAACCGAAGTGGTGACGTCATCTCCCACTGAGGTCGAGAGTTCAACCTTGTTAAGCCTAAACACGAATTAAAGTGTGAAAATAAAAAGATTTTCTTGAAATTACGACATCAAAAAATACCTTTATCTTCCTTCTATCAGAAATCAGTGTGTTTCGATTTTAAAAGCCCCTCTTATTTGTGTTATTCGACAAAAACGATAAGTATGTGGGGATAATTGAGTCCTGGAAGCTATGTATCTCGAAAAAGTAGCCTTGCATTGGCTTGCGCAGAAAATCAATTTGAAGTGTGAAAATAAAAATGTTTTTTCAAAATACCATCCCTAAAAAATAAATCTATTGTTCTTCCATCAGAAATCAGTGTGTTTTGATGCTCTATCAGTCCCGTTGGAATAAGATGTTCGATTTCCCCCATTCTGTGTGTGAGAATGGTACGGTCCTGGAAGCTATATAAATCTGTTTTGTGATATTAGTAATCCTATGTGATATGATTCTTTGTCAGAAAATTGAGTCGTCGAATATAAAAAGAGGATTGAACTTATAAGGAACCAAAAGATAAATAAGAAATTTAGTTTTAGCATATGGTTTTAACATATGATCTTCATTGTTATCTATTTAAATTATGTATGTTATCTATAGATCTTTTAAATGTATTTTTTAATAATTATTTATTAATATATATATATATATAGTTCTTATAATTAACGGTGTATCATGAATTTTGTCTGTAAAATAAAATCAAGAAGGGCAAACACTGTCTGAGAGGGATAAAGGATGTCTTTTTTTGTCAACGTGTTTCTGAGGCCTACAATGATTTAGACAGTCAGTATTAACTTGAACATATGTACTACAATTGTGTATATCTTGTAAGAAACAAAAGATACAGCAGGTTTCTCCTGAAATGTTAAGTAAACGTGTCTTAATACCAATGCTCTTATAGTTTCTTCTGAGACAACTGTTATGTTTTAATAGTTTTTCTCCTTTTTCTGTATGTATCTCAAATTCAGAATGGTTTTATATGTTGGACTGTATCTAGTATTGGGCCCTCTCTGACAGGGAAGGAAGTTCAGAGACGAGGCACTGGCTTGGCTAGGGATTATATATCCAGAAGTCAGAACAATGTCCGGCTCCGGCTGTGCACTGTCCTCACTACTTCCCTGACCGCTCCCAGTCCTGCTTTGATCAGGCCCAGGTCCCAGAAACAGTCCACCATTTATATATGTATATACTATTTGATTTTGTATTATTTATTTATTTATTTATGTATTTATTATTTATTTATTTAATTATTTATTTATTTATGTGTTGAATATGAGTCTGTGTGTCTTTTTCTTCTGGATGATAAACTTTATATTTGGCTGTTTCCTTGTTCCTTCTATTAGGGGTACATCAGCTAGGGGTGCGAGCCATAGGGCTGTGAGCCTTAGGTCTAGCATTTGTGGGGCTAAAATCCCCAGGGCTAGAAATTATGTGGTTACCCCACTGAGGGCTAAGTTTTAGTGTTGCTGTTGTGTGGGGCCTAGGTTTCAAAATTGTGTGGTTATTCCACTGAGGGCTAAGTTTTAGTGTTGTTGTTGTGTAAGGCCTAGGTTTAAAAATTGTATAGTTACCCCACTGAGGGCTAAGTTTTAGTGTTGTTGTTGTGTGAGGCCTAGGTTTAGAAAGTTTTTGTTAGGGCTATATCAGCTAGGGGTGTGAGCTATAGGGCTGTGAGTCTTAGGTTTAGAATTTGTGGGGTTAAAATCCCTAGGGCTAGAAACCATGTGGCTACCCCACTGAGGGCTAAGTTTTAGTGTTGTTGTTGTGTGAAGCCTAGGTTTTAGAAATTGTGTGATTACCCCACTGAGGGCTAAGTTTTAGTGTTGATGTTGTGTGAGGCCTAGGCAGTTTTGTAGGAGAAATAGGATCACTCACACAAGAAAAGAAAGTATAGTACAGAGAAAAACACACACAGAGTCAAACATAAATATTTATGTTAGAATTGAAAATACCATTCTGCAGAAAAAGAGAATTAGGAGAACACGTTTACTGTAAGGAGAACCATTAGTTTAAGGCCTACTGTTGCTTAGGCCTCATTTAAACCCCTTGGGTAGAGAGTATCTAATCTTTTAATCCAAAATCTTTCTGTCTTCAATCTCTCTTTCAGGTCCCACAAAGGGTTGGCCTGCAATCCAGTAATCTTAAAAGATGTGAGCCCGTGTATCATAAAGTGTTGCACTACATTAGGGTTAGGGTTAGGGTTAGGGTTAGTTAGGGTTAGGTTAGGGTTAGGGTTAGGGTTAGGGTTAGGGTTAGGGTTAGGTTAGAGGTTAGAGTTAGGGTTAGGTATATAGATAAAAACGACTTTCACCCTCATTAGTATCCACCCTCATTAGAATATTGCATCTGATTGGCCAAAGCTTACCTGGGCACATCTGGAGAACCGTAGGCCCGAATTCCATGTAAGTGGTATCATCGGATCCGGGAAGCTGTCATCTTTCAGGTGGCGAAAGGCTCTAATGAAAGTATATAGATAAAAATGAGTTTAATCCTGATTAATTCCACTCTCATTAGCATTATCCATCTGATTGGCCAAAGCTTACTTGGGCGTATCTCGTGAAGCGCAGGTCTAAGGTGCATGCAAGTGGTATCGTTGGACACAGGAAGCTGTCATCTTTCAGGTGGCGATAGGTTCGGATGAATGGAGGAAGGTGTGTTGCGTTTAAATCCAGTGTGACCGTTATTATGTCCAGATAGACAGAGTCTGGTAAGTATTAGAAGTACAGGTCAGAGGTCACAGTCCACTTCAATCTAATGTTTAAAATGATTTGAATGATCTATAAGCATTTGTGAGATCATTTTATGAAATCATTTCATTAACTCATTCTACGTGCTTATTTTTCACAGATGGAGTGTGTTGTTAGCTATCCAGGTCAAAGGTCACAGTCCGCTTCAATCTAATGTTTAAAATGATTTGAATGATCTATAAGGATTTGTGAGATAATTATATGAAATTATTTCATTAACTCATTCTACGTACTTATTTTTCATAGACGGAGTGTGGTTTTAGATATCAAAGGTCACAGAACAGTTCGCTTCCAGCTTCCAGCATAGTGTGAATTTCTGTTAAATGTTTTGAATTCTTAGAACTTTTGAACACATGCTATTTACATTGTCATCCAGTATTATTAGGCCCTGTTTATTTCCTCGAGTAGATATATAGATAGAAGATAGATATAGAGTTTTCAATCTTAGAAGGATAAGGGACGACGAGCAGGATCATACATTTGTATTAGAGAGAGCGTCTTTTGAGTTCGTTTGATTCTGTCTGTGACCGACTGTTTATATATGTATAATGAATATAATAGTTACTTGTTTTAATAATGTATCATTGTATTTTTATCCAGGAGTACATCGTATAGGTCGTTGTGGCCTAAATGATTGTTGTGCTGCAACATATACGTCTTTCTATACATTCTATATGCATATCTTATGATGATGATGTTGATGATGATGAAAATGTGTATGATTTATCATTGTATTTTAATGCAGGGGTATATGACGTAGGTCTGTGTTGCCCAGGTGTGTGTGAGGTAGGTTTAGGTGGGTTTTTTTTTTTTTTTTCCCGGATTAGTAATGGTTAAGTGTTTGGGTAAGAGATGAAAACCACGAAAGATGTTCTTTGCATAGTTTGTGTGTCTGGCTGGTTGTGTTTTGTGTTTTGTGTAGCATCTTTTGAGTTTATTTTTTAAATTTTGTCTGTGCCCAACTGTTTATATTTTTTGTATTGCACACGTATGTACCTCTGTATGTATATATATATAAAAAGAATATGGTTGTTGCCCTTAAAATATTTAAAAATTTCTTGTCCTATGCCTCCATCTCGTGGACACATTTAGTATTATAGCTTTGGTAGATATATATATATATATATATATATATATATATAAAATGAATATAATTGTTACTTGTTTTAATAATGTATCATTGTATTTTTATCCAGGAGTACTTCGTATAGGTCGTTGTGGCCTAAATGATTGTTGTGCTGCAAACATATACGTCTTTCTACACGTTATATATGTATATCTGATGATGATGATGATGAAAATGTGAATGATTTATGATTGTATTTTATGGTAAATGCAAAGGTAAAAGTCGACAACGAACGCTGATGGCATTAAGCCTTAAGTTTTAGGTCCAAATGAAAGTATAGATCTGTAGTTTCTTATATTTGCCCCTGTGAGGGCTAAGTTTAGGTGTAAATTCAGATATAGGGCCATAGTTTCTTATATTTGCCCCTGTGAGGGCTAAGTTTAGGTGTAAATTCAGATATAGGGCCATAGTTTCTAATATTTGCCCCTGTGAGGGCTAAGTTTAGGTGTAAATTCAGATAAAGGGCCATAGTTTCTCTTATTTGCCCCTGTGAGGGCTAAGTTTAGGTGTAAATTCAGATATAGGGCCATAGTTTCTCTTATTTGCCCCTGTGAGGGCTAAGTTTAGGTGTAAATTCAGATATAGGGCCATAGTTTCTTATATTTGCCCCTGTGAGGGCTAAGTTTAGGTGTAAATTCAGATATAGGGCCATAGTTTCTAATATTTGCCCCTGTGAGGGCTAAGTTTAGGTGTAAATTCAGATATAGGGCCATAGTTTCTCTTATTTGCCCCTGTGAGGGCTAAGTTTAGGTGTAAATTCAGATATAGGGCCATAGTTTCTCATACTTGCCCCTGTGAGGGCTAAGTTTAGGTGTAAATTCAGATATAGGGCCATAGTTTCTTATACTTGCCCCTGTGAGGGCTAAGTTTAGGTGTAAATTCAGATATAGGGCCATAGTTTCTCTTATTTGCCCCTGTGAGGGCTAAGTTTAGGTGCAAATTCAGATATAGGGCCATAGTTTGTTATACTTGCCCCTGTGAGGGCTAAGTTTAGGTGTAAATTCAGATATAGGGCCATAGTTTCTCTTATTTGCCCCTGTGAGGGCTAAGTTTAGGTGTAAATTCAGATATAGGGCCATAGTTTCTTATATTTGCCCCTGTGAGGGCTAAGTTTAGGTGCAAATTCAGATATAGGGCCATAGTTTGTTATACTTGCCCCTGTGAGGGCTAAGTTTAGGTGTAAATTCAGATATAGGGCCATAGTTTCTCTTATTTGCCCCTGTGAGGGCTAAGTTTAGGTGTAAATTCAGATATAGGGCCATAGTTTCTCATACTTGCCCCTGTGAGGGCTAAGTTTAGGTGTAAATTCAGATATAGGGCCATAGTTTCTCATACTTGGCCCTGTGAGGGCTAAGTTTAGGTGTAAATTCAGATATAGGGCCATAGTTTGTTATACTTGCCCCTGTGAGGGCTAAGTTTAGGTGTAAATTCAGATATAGGGCCATAGTTTGTTATACTTGCCCCTGTGAGGGCTAAGTTTAGGTGTAAATTCAGATGTAGGGCCATAGTTTCTCATACTTGCCCCTGTGAGGGCTAAGTTTAGGTGTAAATTCAGATATAGGGCCATAGTTTCTCTTATTTGCCCCTGTGAGGGCTAAGTTTAGGTGTAAATTCAGATATAGGGCCATAGTTTCTTATATTTGCCCCTGTGAGGGCTAAGTTTAGGTGCAAATTCAGATATAGGGCCATAGTTTGTTATACTTGCCCCTGTGAGGGCTAAGTTTAGGTGTAAATTCAGATATAGGGCCATAGTTTCTCATATTTGCCCCGTGAGGGCTAAGTTTAGGTGTAAATTCAGATATAGGGCCATAGTTTCTCATATTTGCCCCTGTTAGGGACTTTACACTCAAGAATCGAAACAGGGTCCAATTCCGGTTGTGCGCAGTCCTTCTACTTCCACTGACCACTTTCAGCTCTGCTTTGGTCCAGCCTGCCACACAGAATTTTTTGCACCGAACTCCTTGGTTTTTATGTCTTACTTTTATACGTTTCACAAAATATAAGGTATAATATCCACTATATTTTATATGTTTATTTTTTTATGGTACATATAATTAAAATACATATATTTTTCTCTCACGTATGTCACCACGGACCACGTCAAGGGTTAAACTGGGTAGGTTTCAGGGGCCTGGGGTTAGTTTGGGTAGGTGTCAGGTTTCCAGGGTTAGATTAGGATTGGAAAGAATCCAAGAGCTGAAGCAGCGTATCGTTGGACACAGGAAGCTGTCATCTTTCAGGTGGCGATAGGTTCGGATGAATGGAGGAAGGTGTGTTACGTTTAAATGCAGTGTGACCATTATTATGTCCAGATAGACAGAGTCTGGTAAGTATTAGAAGTACAGGTCAGAGGTCACAATCTAATGTTTAAAATGATTTGAATGATCTATAAGCATTTGTGAGATCATTTTATGAAATCATTTCATTAACTCATTCTACGTGCTTATTTTTCACAGATGGAGTGTGTTGTTAGCTATCCAGGTCAAAGGTCACAGTCCGCTTCAATCTAATGTTTAAAATGATTTGAATGATCTATAAGGATTTGTGAGATAATTATATGAAATTATTTCATTAACTCATTCTACGTACTTATTTTTCATAGACGGAGTGTGGTTTTAGATATCAAAGGTCACAGAACAGTTCGCTTCCAGCTTCCAGCATAGTGTGAATTTCTGTTAAATGTTTTGAATTCTTAGAACTTTTGAACACATGCTATTTACATTGTCATCCAGTATTATTAGGCCCTGTTTATTTCCTCGAGTAGATATATAGATAGAAGATAGATATAGAGTTTTCAATCTTAGAAGGATAAGGGACGACGAGCAGGATCATACATTTGTATTAGAGAGAGCGTCTTTTGAGTTCGTTTGATTCTGTCTGTGACCGACTGTTTATATATGTATAATGAATATAATAGTTACTTGTTTTAATAATGTATCATTGTATTTTTATCCAGGAGTACATCGTATAGGTCGTTGTGGCCTAAATGATTGTTGTGCTGCAACATATACGTCTTTCTATACATTCTATATGCATATCTTATGATGATGATGTTGATGATGATGAAAATGTGTATGATTTATCATTGTATTTTAATGCAGGGGTATATGACGTAGGTCTGTGTTGCCCAGGTGTGTGTGAGGTAGGTTTAGGTGGGTTTTTTTTTTTTTTTTCCCGGATTAGTAATGGTTAAGTGTTTGGGTAAGAGATGAAAACCACGAAAGATGTTCTTTGCATAGTTTGTGTGTCTGGCTGGTTGTGTTTTGTGTTTTGTGTAGCATCTTTTGAGTTTTTTTTTTAAATTTTGTCTGTGCCCAACTGTTTATATTTTTTGTATTGCACACGTATGTACCTCTGTATGTATATATATATATATATAAAAAGAATATGGTTGTTGCCCTTAAAATATTTAAAAATTTCTTGTCCTATGCCTCCATCTCGTGGACACATTTAGTATTATAGCTTTGGTAGATATATAAAATGAATATAATTGTTACTTGTTTTAATAATGTATCATTGTATTTTTATCCAGGAGTACTTCGTATAGGTCGTTGTGGCCTAAATGATTGTTGTGCTGCAAACATATACGTCTTTCTACACGTTATATATGTATATCTGATGATGATGATGATGAAAATGTGAATGATTTATGATTGTATTTTATGGTAAATGCAAAGGTAAAAGTCGACAACGAACGCTGATGGCATTAAGCCTTAAGTTTTAGGTCCAAATGAAAGTATAGATCTGTAGTTTCTTATATTTGCCCCTGTGAGGGCTAAGTTTAGGTGTAAATTCAGATATAGGGCCATAGTTTCTAATATTTGCCCCTGTGAGGGCTAAGTTTAGGTGTAAATTCAGATATAGGGCCATAGTTTCTCTTATTTGCCCCTGTGAGGGCTAAGTTTAGGTGTAAATTCAGATATAGGGCCATAGTTTCTTATATTTGCCCCTGTGAGGGCTAAGTTTAGGTGTAAATTCAGATATAGGGCCATAGTTTCTAATATTTGCCCCTGTGAGGGCTAAGTTTAGGTGTAAATTCAGATATAGGGCCATAGTTTCTAATATTTGCCCCTGTGAGGGCTAAGTTTAGGTTTAAATTCAGATATAGGGCCATAGTTTCTCTTATTTGCCCCTGTGAGGGCTAAGTTTAGGTGTAAATTCAGATATAGGGCCATAGTTTCTCATACTTGCCCCTGTGAGGGCTAAGTTTAGGTGTAAATTCAGATATAGGGCCATAGTTTCTCTTATTTGCCCCTGTGAGGGCTAAGTTTAGGTGTAAATTCAGATATAGGGCCATAGTTTCTTATACTTGCCCCTGTGAGGGCTAAGTTTAGGTGTAAATTCAGATATAGGGCCATAGTTTCTTATACTTGCCCATGTGAGGGCTAAGTTTAGGTGTAAATTCAGATATAGGGCCATAGTTTCTTATATTTGCCCCTGTGAGGGCTAAGTTTAGGTGCAAATTCAGATATAGGGCCATAGTTTGTTATACTTGCCCCTGTGAGGGCTAAGTTTAGGTGTAAATTCAGATATAGGGCCATAGTTTGTTATACTTGCCCCTGTGAGGGCTAAGTTTAGGTGTAAATTCAGATATAGGGCCATAGTTTCTCATATTTGCCCCTGTTAGGGACTTTACACTCAAGAATCGAAACAGGGTCCAATTCCGGTTGTGCGCAGTCCTTCTACTTCCACTGACCACTTTCAGCTCTGCTTTGGTCCAGCCTGCCACACAGAATTTTTTGCACCGAACTCCTTGGTTTTTATGTCTTACTTTTATACGTTTCACAAAATATAAGGTATAATATCCACTATATTTTATATGTTTATTTTTTTATGGTACATATAATTAAAATACATATATTTTTCTCTCACGTATGTCACCACGGACCACGTCAAGGGTTAAACTGGGTAGGTTTCAGGGGCCTGGGGTTAGTTTGGGTAGGTGTCAGGTTTCCAGGGTTAGATTAGGATTGGAAAGAATCCAAGAGCTGAAGCAGCGTATCGTTGGACACAGGAAGCTGTCATCTTTCAGGTGGCGATAGGTTCGGATGAATGGAGGAAGGTGTGTTACGTTTAAATGCAGTGTGACCATTATTATGTCCAGATAGACAGAGTCTGGTAAGTATTAGAAGTACAGGTCAGAGGTCACAATCTAATGTTTAAAATGATTTGAATGATCTATAAGCATTTGTGAGATCATTTTATGAAATCATTTCATTAACTCATTCTACGTGCTTATTTTTCACAGATGGAGTGTGTTGTTAGCTATCCAGGTCAAAGGTCACAGTCCGCTTCAATCTAATGTTTAAAATGATTTGAATGATCTATAAGGATTTGTGAGATAATTATATGAAATTATTTCATTAACTCATTCTACGTACTTATTTTTCATCGACGGAGTGTGGTTTTAGATATCAAAGGTCACAGAACACTTCGCTTCCAGCTTCCAGCATCCAGCATAGAGTGAATTTCTGCTAAATGTTTTGAATCCTTAGCACTTTTGAACACATGCTATTTACATTGTCATCCAGTAGAGGGCGAACTATTAGCCCCTGTTTATTTCCTCGAGTAGATATATAGATAGAAGATAGATATAGAGTTTTCAATCTTAGAAGGATAAGGGACGACGAGCAGGATCATACATTTGTATTAGAGAGAGCGTCTTTTGAGTTCGTTTGATTCTGTCTGTGACCGACTGTTTATATATGTATAATGAATATAATTGTTACTTGTTTTAATAATGTATCATTGTATTTTTATCCAGGAGTACTTCGTATAGGTCGTTGTGGCCTAAATGATTGTTGTGCTGCAACATATACGTCTTTCTATATATTCTATATGCATATCTTATGATGATGATGATGAAAATGTGTATGATTTATCATTGTATTTTAATGCAGGGGTATATGACGTAGGTCTGTGTTGCCCAGGTGTGTGTGAGGTAGGTTTAGGTGGGTTTTTTTTTTTTTTTTTCCCGGATTAGTAATGGTTAAGTGTTTGGGTAAGAGATGAAAACCACGAAAGATGTTCTTTGCATAGTTTGTGTGTCTGGCTGGTTGTGTTTTGTGTTTTGTGTAGCATCTTTTGAGTTTTTTTTTTAAATTTTGTCTGTGCCCAACTGTTTATATTTTTTGTATTGCACACGTATGTACCCCTGTATGTATATATATATAAAAAGAATATGGTTGTTGCCCTTAAAATATTTAAAAATTTCTTATCCTATGCCTCCATCTCGTGGACACCTTTAGTATTATAGTATTTGGTAGATATATATATATATATATATATATATATATATATATAATGAATATAATTGTTACTTGTTTTAATAATGTATCATTGTATTTTTATCCAGGAGTATATCGTATAGGTCAGTGTGGCCTAAATGACTGTTGTGCTGCAACAAATAAATAGATAGATTGATAGATAGATAGAAGGAAGGACAGAGTCTGGTAAGTGTTAGGTATTCTGCTCAGAAGTGACAGAAAAGTTTTATTAGATAGATAGATAGATAGATAGATAGATATAGATGATATGTAGATATAGATTTCAATCTTATAACTCTCCAGTTTTAGAAGGTGAACTTTTGAGTTTTGAGGGCTTGGGTTAGAGGGTTTAAGGGTTAGAGGTTATCTTGGGGTTAACTTGCAGCTAGGTATATAGATAAAAACGACTTTCACCCTCATTAGTATCCACCCTCATTAGAATATTGCATCTGATTGGCCAAAGCTTACCTGGGCACATCTGGAGAACCGTAGGCCCGAATTCCATGTAAGTGGTATCATCGGATCCGGGAAGCTGTCATCTTTCAGGTGGCGAAAGGCTCTAATGAAAGTATATAGATAAAAATGAGTTTAATCCTGATTAATTCCACTCTCATTAGCATTATCCATCTGATTGGCCAAAGCTTACTTGGGCGTATCTCGTGAAGCGCAGGTCTAAGGTGCATGTAAGTGGTATCGTTGGACACAGGAAGCTGTCATCTTTCAGGTGGCGATAGGTTCGGATGAATGGAGGAAGGTGTGTTGCGTTTAAATCCAGTGTGACCGTTATTATGTCCAGATAGACAGAGTCTGGTAAGTATTAGAAGTACAGGTCAGAGGTCACAGTCCACTTCAATCTAATGTTTAACATGATTTGAATGATCTATAAGCATTTGTGAGATCATTTTATGAAATCATTTCATTAACTCATTCTAGGTGCTTATTTTTCACAGATGGAGTGTGTTGTTAGCTATCCAGGTCAAAGGTCACAGTCCGCTTCAATCTAATGTTTAAAATGATTTGAATGATCTATAAGGATTTGTGAGATAATTATATGAAATTATTTCATTAACTCATTCTACGTACTTATTTTTCATAGACGGAGGGTGGTTTTAGATATCAAAGGTCACAGAACAGTTCGCTTCCAGCTTCCAGCATAGTGTGAATTTCTGTTAAATGTTTTGAATTCTTAGAACTTTTGAACACATGCTATTTACATTGTCATCCAGTATTATTAGGCCCTGTTTATTTCCTCGAGTAGATATATAGATAGAAGATAGATATAGAGTTTTCAATCTTAGAAGGATAAGGGACGACGAGCAGGATCATACATTTGTATTAGAGAGAGCGTCTTTTGAGTTCGTTTGATTCTGTCTGTGACCGACTGTTTATATATGTATAATGAATATAATAGTTACTTGTTTTAATAATGTATCATTGTATTTTTATCCAGGAGTACATCGTATAGGTCGTTGTGGCCTAAATGATTGTTGTGCTGCAACATATACGTCTTTCTATACATTCTATATGCATATCTTATGATGATGATGTTGATGATGATGAAAATGTGTATGATTTATCATTGTATTTTAATGCAGGGGTATATGACGTAGGTCTGTGTTGCCCAGGTGTGTGTGAGGTAGGTTTAGGTGGGTTTTTTTTTTTTTTCCCGGATTAGTAATGGTTAAGTGTTTGGGTAAGAGATGAAAACCACGAAAGATGTTCTTTGCATAGTTTGTGTGTCTGGCTGGTTGTGTTTTGTGTTTTGTGTAGCATCTTTTGAGTTTTTTTTTTAAATTTTGTCTGTGCCCAACTGTTTATATTTTTTGTATTGCACACGTATGTACCTCTGTATGTATATATATATAAAAAGAATATGGTTGTTGCCCTTAAAATATTTAAAAATTTCTTGTCCTATGCCTCCATCTCGTGGACACATTTAGTATTATAGCTTTGGTAGATATATATATATATATATATATATATATATATAAAATGAATATAATTGTTACTTGTTTTAATAATGTATCATTGTATTTTTATCCAGGAGTACTTCGTATAGGTCGTTGTGGCCTAAATGATTGTTGTGCTGCAACATATACGTCTTTCTATATATTCTATATGCATATCTTATGATGATGATGATGAAAATGTGTATGATTTATCATTGTATTTTAATGCAGGGGTATATGACGTAGGTCTGTGTTGCCCAGGTGTGTGTGAGGTCGGTTTAGGTGGGTTTTTTTTTTTTTTTCCCGGATTAGTAATGGTTAAGCGTTTGGGTAAGAGATGAAAACCACGAAAGATGTTCTTTGCATAGTTTGTGTGTCTGGCTGGTTGTGTTTTGTGTTTTGTGTAGCATCTTTTGAGTTTTTTTTTTAAATTTTGTCTGTGCCCAACTGTTTATATTTTTTGTATTGCACACGTATGTACCTCTGTATGTATATATATATAAAAAGAATATGGTTGTTGCCCTTAAAATATTTAAAAATTTCTTATCCTATGCCTCCATCTCGTGGACACCTTTAGTATTATAGTATTTGGTAGATATATATATATATATATATATATATATATATATATAATGAATATAATTGTTACTTGTTTTAATAATGTATCATTGTATTTTTATCCAGGAGTATATCGTATAGGTCAGTGTGGCCTAAATGACTGTTGTGCTGCAACAAATAAATAGATAGATTGATAGATAGATAGAAGGAAGGACAGAGTCTGGTAAGTGTTAGGTATTCTGCTCAGAAGTGACAGAAAAGTTTTATTAGATAGATAGATAGATAGATAGATAGATATAGATGATATGTAGATATAGATTTCAATCTTATAACTCTCCAGTTTTAGAAGGTGAACTTTTGAGTTTTGAGGGCTTGGGTTAGAGGGTTTAAGGGTTAGAGGTTATCTTGGGGTTAACTTGCAGCTAGGTATATAGATAAAAACGACTTTCACCCTCATTAGTATCCACCCTCATTAGAATATTGCATCTGATTGGCCAAAGCTTACCTGGGCACATCTGGAGAACCGTAGGCCCGAATTCCATGTAAGTGGTATCATCGGATCCGGGAAGCTGTCATCTTTCAGGTGGCGAAAGGCTCTAATGAAAGTATATAGATAAAAATGAGTTTAATCCTGATTAATTCCACTCTCATTAGCATTATCCATCTGATTGGCCAAAGCTTACTTGGGCGTATCTCGTGAAGCGCAGGTCTAAGGTGCATGCAAGTGGTATCGTTGGACACAGGAAGCTGTCATCTTTCAGGTGGCGATAGGTTCGGATGAATGGAGGAAGGTGTGTTGCGTTTAAATCCAGTGTGACCGTTATTATGTCCAGATAGACAGAGTCTGGTAAGTATTAGAAGTACAGGTCAGAGGTCACAGTCCACTTCAATCTAATGTTTAAAATGATTTGAATGATCTATAAGCATTTGTGAGATCATTTTATGAAATCATTTCATTAACTCATTCTACGTGCTTATTTTTCACAGATGGAGTGTGTTGTTAGCTATCCAGGTCAAAGGTCACAGTCCGCTTCAATCTAATGTTTAAAATGATTTGAATGATCTATAAGGATTTGTGAGATAATTATATGAAATTATTTCATTAACTCATTCTACGTACTTATTTTTCATAGACGGAGTGTGGTTTTAGATATCAAAGGTCACAGAACAGTTCGCTTCCAGCTTCCAGCATAGTGTGAATTTCTGTTAAATGTTTTGAATTCTTAGAACTTTTGAACACATGCTATTTACATTGTCATCCAGTATTATTAGGCCCTGTTTATTTCCTCGAGTAGATATATAGATAGAAGATAGATATAGAGTTTTCAATCTTAGAAGGATAAGGGACGACGAGCAGGATCATACATTTGTATTAGAGAGAGCGTCTTTTGAGTTCGTTTGATTCTGTCTGTGACCGACTGTTTATATATGTATAATGAATATAATAGTTACTTGTTTTAATAATGTATCATTGTATTTTTATCCAGGAGTACATCGTATAGGTCGTTGTGGCCTAAATGATTGTTGTGCTGCAACATATACGTCTTTCTATACATTCTATATGCATATCTTATGATGATGATGTTGATGATGATGAAAATGTGTATGATTTATCATTGTATTTTAATGCAGGGGTATATGACGTAGGTCTGTGTTGCCCAGGTGTGTGTGAGGTAGGTTTAGGTGTTTTTTTTTTTTTTTCCCGGATTAGTAATGGTTAAGTGTTTGGGTAAGAGATGAAAACCACGAAAGATGTTCTTTGCATAGTTTGTGTGTCTGGCTGGTTGTGTTTTGTGTGTTGTGTAGCATCTTTTGAGTTTTTTTTTTTAAATTTTGTCTGTGCCCAACTGTTTATATTTTTTGTATTGCACACGTATGTACCTCTGTATGTATATATATATAAAAAGAATATGGTTGTTGCCCTTAAAATATTTAAAAATTTCTTGTCCTATGCCTCCATCTCGTGGACACATTTAGTATTATAGCTTTGGTAGATATATATATATATATATATATATATATATAAAATGAATATAATTGTTACTTGTTTTAATAATGTATCATTGTATTTTTATCCAGGAGTACTTCGTATAGGTCGTTGTGGCCTAAATGATTGTTGTGCTGCAACATATACGTCTTTCTATATATTCTATATGCATATCTTATGATGATGATGATGAAAATGTGTATGATTTATCATTGTATTTTAATGCAGGGGTATATGACGTAGGTCTGTGTTGCCCAGGTGTGTGTGAGGTCGGTTTAGGTGGGTTTTTTTTTTTTTTTCCCGGATTAGTAATGGTTAAGCGTTTGGGTAAGAGATGAAAACCACGAAAGATGTTCTTTGCATAGTTTGTGTGTCTGGCTGGTTGTGTTTTGTGTTTTGTGTAGCATCTTTTGAGTTTTTTTTTTAAATTTTGTCTGTGCCCAACTGTTTATATTTTTTGTATTGCACACGTATGTACCTCTGTATGTATATATATATAAAAAGAATATGGTTGTTGCCCTTAAAATATTTAAAAATTTCTTATCCTATGCCTCCATCTCGTGGACACCTTTAGTATTATAGTATTTGGTAGATATATATATATATATATATATATATATATATATATATAATGAATATAATTGTTACTTGTTTTAATAATGTATCATTGTATTTTTATCCAGGAGTATATCGTATAGGTCAGTGTGGCCTAAATGACTGTTGTGCTGCAACAAATAAATAGATAGATTGATAGATAGATAGAAGGAAGGACAGAGTCTGGTAAGTGTTAGGTATTCTGCTCAGAAGTGACAGAAAAGTTTTATTAGATAGATAGATAGATAGATAGATAGATATAGATGATATGTAGATATAGATTTCAATCTTATAACTCTCCAGTTTTAGAAGGTGAACTTTTGAGTTTTGAGGGCTTGGGTTAGAGGGTTTAAGGGTTAGAGGTTATCTTGGGGTTAACTTGCAGCTAGGTATATAGATAAAAACGACTTTCACCCTCATTAGTATCCACCCTCATTAGAATATTGCATCTGATTGGCCAAAGCTTACCTGGGCACATCTGGAGAACCGTAGGCCCGAATTCCATGTAAGTGGTATCATCGGATCCGGGAAGCTGTCATCTTTCAGGTGGCGAAAGGCTCTAATGAAAGTATATAGATAAAAATGAGTTTAATCCTGATTAATTCCACTCTCATTAGCATTATCCATCTGATTGGCCAAAGCTTACTTGGGCGTATCTCGTGAAGCGCAGGTCTAAGGTGCATGTAAGTGGTATCGTTGGACACAGGAAGCTGTCATCTTTCAGGTGGCGATAGGTTCGGATGAATGGAGGAAGGTGTGTTGCGTTTAAATCCAGTGTGACCGTTATTATGTCCAGATAGACAGAGTCTGGTAAGTATTAGAAGTACAGGTCAGAGGTCACAGTCCACTTCAATCTAATGTTTAAAATGATTTGAATGATCTATAAGCATTTGTGAGATCATTTTATGAAATCATTTCATTAACTCATTCTAGGTGCTTATTTTTCACAGATGGAGTGTGTTGTTAGCTATCCAGGTCAAAGGTCACAGTCCGCTTCAATCTAATGTTTAAAATGATTTGAATGATCTATAAGGATTTGTGAGATAATTATATGAAATTATTTCATTAACTCATTCTACGTACTTATTTTTCATAGACGGAGTGTGGTTTTAGATATCAAAGGTCACAGAACAGTTCGCTTCCAGCTTCCAGCATAGTGTGAATTTCTGTTAAATGTTTTGAATTCTTAGAACTTTTGAACACATGCTATTTACATTGTCATCCAGTATTATTAGGCCCTGTTTATTTCCTCGAGTAGATATATAGATAGAAGATAGATATAGAGTTTTCAATCTTAGAAGGATAAGGGACGACGAGCAGGATCATACATTTGTATTAGAGAGAGCGTCTTTTGAGTTCGTTTGATTCTGTCTGTGACCGACTGTTTATATATGTATAATGAATATAATAGTTACTTGTTTTAATAATGTATCATTGTATTTTTATCCAGGAGTACATCGTATAGGTCGTTGTGGCCTAAATGATTGTTGTGCTGCAACATATACGTCTTTCTATACATTCTATATGCATATCTTATGATGATGATGTTGATGATGATGAAAATGTGTATGATTTATCATTGTATTTTAATGCAGGGGTATATGACGTAGGTCTGTGTTGCCCAGGTGTGTGTGAGGTAGGTTTAGGTGGGTTTTTTTTTTTTTTCCCGGATTAGTAATGGTTAAGTGTTTGGGTAAGAGATGAAAACCACGAAAGATGTTCTTTGCATAGTTTGTGTGTCTGGCTGGTTGTGTTTTGTGTTTTGTGTAGCATCTTTTGAGTTTTTTTTTTTAAATTTTGTCTGTGCCCAACTGTTTATATTTTTTGTATTGCACACGTATGTACCTCTGTATGTATATATATATAAAAAGAATATGGTTGTTGCCCTTAAAATATTTAAAAATTTCTTGTCCTATGCCTCCATCTCGTGGACACATTTAGTATTATAGCTTTGGTAGATATATATATATATATATATATATATATATATATATAAAATGAATATAATTGTTACTTGTTTTAATAATGTATCATTGTATTTTTATCCAGGAGTACTTCGTATAGGTCGTTGTGGCCTAAATGATTGTTGTGCTGCAACATATACGTCTTTCTATATATTCTATATGCATATCTTATGATGATGATGATGAAAATGTGTATGATTTATCATTGTATTTTAATGCAGGGGTATATGACGTAGGTCTGTGTTGCCCAGGTGTGTGTGAGGTCGGTTTAGGTGGGTTTTTTTTTTTTTTTCCCGGATTAGTAATGGTTAAGCGTTTGGGTAAGAGATGAAAACCACGAAAGATGTTCTTTGCATAGTTTGTGTGTCTGGCTGGTTGTGTTTTGTGTTTTGTGTAGCATCTTTTGAGTTTTTTTTTTAAATTTTGTCTGTGCCCAACTGTTTATATTTTTTGTATTGCACACGTATGTACCTCTGTATGTATATATATATAAAAAGAATATGGTTGTTGCCCTTAAAATATTTAAAAATTTCTTATCCTATGCCTCCATCTCGTGGACACCTTTAGTATTATAGTATTTGGTAGATATATATATATATATATATATATATATATATATATAATGAATATAATTGTTACTTGTTTTAATAATGTATCATTGTATTTTTATCCAGGAGTATATCGTATAGGTCAGTGTGGCCTAAATGACTGTTGTGCTGCAACAAATAAATAGATAGATTGATAGATAGATAGAAGGAAGGACAGAGTCTGGTAAGTGTTAGGTATTCTGCTCAGAAGTGACAGAAAAGTTTTATTAGATAGATAGATAGATAGATAGATAGATATAGATGATATGTAGATATAGATTTCAATCTTATAACTCTCCAGTTTTAGAAGGTGAACTTTTGAGTTTTGAGGGCTTGGGTTAGAGGGTTTAAGGGTTAGAGGTTATCTTGGGGTTAACTTGCAGCTAGGTATATAGATAAAAACGACTTTCACCCTCATTAGTATCCACCCTCATTAGAATATTGCATCTGATTGGCCAAAGCTTACCTGGGCACATCTGGAGAACCGTAGGCCCAAATTCCATGTAAGTGGTATCATCGGATCCGGGAAGCTGTCATCTTTCAGGTGGCGAAAGGCTCTAATGAAAGTATATAGATAAAAATGAGTTTAATCCTGATTAATTCCACTCTCATTAGCATTATCCATCTGATTGGCCAAAGCTTACTTGGGCGTATCTCGTGAAGCGCAGGTCTAAGGTGCATGTAAGTGGTATCGTTGGACACAGGAAGCTGTCATCTTTCAGGTGGCGATAGGTTCGGATGAATGGAGGAAGGTGTGTTGCGTTTAAATCCAGTGTGACCGTTATTATATCCAGATAGACAGAGTCTGGTAAGTATTAGAAGTACAGGTCAGAGGTCACAGTCCACTTCAATCTAATGTTTAAAATGATTTGAATGATCTATAAGCATTTGTGAGATCATTTTATGAAATCATTTCATTAACTCATTCTAGGTGCTTATTTTTCACAGATGGAGTGTGTTGTTAGCTATCCAGGTCAAAGGTCACAGTCCGCTTCAATCTAATGTTTAAAATGATTTGAATGATCTATAAGGATTTGTGAGATAATTATATGAAATTATTTCATTAACTCATTCTACGTACTTATTTTTCATAGACGGAGTGTGGTTTTAGATATCAAAGGTCACAGAACAGTTCGCTTCCAGCTTCCAGCATAGTGTGAATTTCTGTTAAATGTTTTGAATTCTTAGAACTTTTGAACACATGCTATTTACATTGTCATCCAGTATTATTAGGCCCTGTTTATTTCCTCGAGTAGATATATAGATAGAAGATAGATATAGAGTTTTCAATCTTAGAAGGATAAGGGACGACGAGCAGGATCATACATTTGTATTAGAGAGAGCGTCTTTTGAGTTCGTTTGATTCTGTCTGTGACCGACTGTTTATATATGTATAATGAATATAATAGTTACTTGTTTTAATAATGTATCATTGTATTTTTATCCAGGAGTACATCGTATAGGTCGTTGTGGCCTAAATGATTGTTGTGCTGCAACATATACGTCTTTCTATACATTCTATATGCATATCTTATGATGATGATGTTGATGATGATGAAAATGTGTATGATTTATCATTGTATTTTAATGCAGGGGTATATGACGTAGGTCTGTGTTGCCCAGGTGTGTGTGAGGTAGGTTTAGGTGGGTTTTTTTTTTTTTTCCCGGATTAGTAATGGTTAAGTGTTTGGGTAAGAGATGAAAACCACGAAAGATGTTCTTTGCATAGTTTGTGTGTCTGGCTGGTTGTGTTTTGTGTTTTGTGTAGCATCTTTTGAGTTTATTTTTTAAATTTTGTCTGTGCCCAACTGTTTATATTTTTTGTATTGCACACGTATGTACCTCTGTATGTATATATATATAAAAAGAATATGGTTGTTGCCCTTAAAATATTTAAAAATTTCTTGTCCTATGCCTCCATCTCGTGGACACATTTAGTATTATAGCTTTGGTAGATATATATATATATATATATATATATATATATATATATATATATAAAATGAATATAATTGTTACTTGTTTTAATAATGTATCATTGTATTTTTATCCAGGAGTACTTCGTATAGGTCGTTGTGGCCTAAATGATTGTTGTGCTGCAAACATATACGTCTTTCTACACGTTATATATGTATATCTGATGATGATGATGATGAAAATGTGAATGATTTATGATTGTATTTTATGGTAAATGCAAAGGTAAAAGTCGACAACGAACGCTGATGGCATTAAGCCTTAAGTTTTAGGTCCAAATGAAAGTATAGATCTGTAGTTTCTTATATTTGCCCCTGTGAGGGCTAAGTTTAGGTGTAAATTCAGATATAGGGCCATAGTTTCTTATATTTGCCCCTGTGAGGGCTAAGTTTAGGTGTAAATTCAGATATAGGGCCATAGTTTCTAATATTTGCCCCTGTGAGGGCTAAGTTTAGGTGTAAATTCAGATAAAGGGCCATAGTTTCTCTTATTTGCCCCTGTGAGGGCTAAGTTTAGGTGTAAATTCAGATATAGGGCCATAGTTTCTAATATTTGCCCCTGTGAGGGCTAAGTTTAGGTGTAAATTCAGATATAGGGCCATAGTTTCTCTTATTTGCCCCTGTGAGGGCTAAGTTTAGGTGTAAATTCAGATATAGGGCCATAGTTTCTTATATTTGCCCCTGTGAGGGCTAAGTTTAGGTGTAAATTCAGATATAGGGCCATAGTTTCTAATATTTGCCCCTGTGAGGGCTAAGTTTAGGTGTAAATTCAGATATAGGGCCATAGTTTCTCTTATTTGCCCCTGTGAGGGCTAAGTTTAGGTGTAAATTCAGATATAGGGCCATAGTTTCTCATACTTGCCCCTGTGAGGGCTAAGTTTAGGTGTAAATTCAGATATAGGGCCATAGTTTCTCATACTTGCCCCTGTGAGGGCTAAGTTTAGGTGTAAATTCAGATATAGGGCCATAGTTTCTCTTATTTGCCCCTGTGAGGGCTAAGTTTAGGTGCAAATTCAGATATAGGGCCATAGTTTGTTATACTTGCCCCTGTGAGGGCTAAGTTTAGGTGTAAATTCAGATATAGGGCCATAGTTTCTCTTATTTGCCCCTGTGAGGGCTAAGTTTAGGTGTAAATTCAGATATAGGGCCATAGTTTCTCATATTTGCCCCTGTTAGGGACTTTACACTCAAGAATCGAAACAGGGTCCAATTCCGGTTGTGCGCAGTCCTTCTACTTCCACTGACCACTTTCAGCTCTGCTTTGGTCCAGCCTGCCACACAGAATTTTTTGCACCGAACTCCTTGGTTTTTATGTCTTACTTTTATACGTTTCACAAAATATAAGGTATAATATCCACTATATTTTATATGTTTATTTTTTTATGGTACATATAATTAAAATACATATATTTTTCTCTCACGTATGTCACCACGGACCACGTCAAGGGTTAAACTGGGTAGGTTTCAGGGGCCTGGGGTTAGTTTGGGTAGGTGTCAGGTTTCCAGGGTTAGATTAGGATTGGAAAGAATCCAAGAGCTGAAGCAGCGTATCGTTGGACACAGGAAGCTGTCATCTTTCAGGTGGCGATAGGTTCGGATGAATGGAGGAAGGTGTGTTACGTTTAAATGCAGTGTGACCATTATTATGTCCAGATAGACAGAGTCTGGTAAGTATTAGAAGTACAGGTCAGAGGTCACAATCTAATGTTTAAAATGATTTGAATGATCTATAAGCATTTGTGAGATCATTTTATGAAATCATTTCATTAACTCATTCTACGTGCTTATTTTTCACAGATGGAGTGTGTTGTTAGCTATCCAGGTCAAAGGTCACAGTCCGCTTCAATCTAATGTTTAAAATGATTTGAATGATCTATAAGGATTTGTGAGATAATTATATGAAATTATTTCATTAACTCATTCTACGTACTTATTTTTCATAGACGGAGTGTGGTTTTAGATATCAAAGGTCACAGAACAGTTCGCTTCCAGCTTCCAGCATAGTGTGAATTTCTGTTAAATGTTTTGAATTCTTAGAACTTTTGAACACATGCTATTTACATTGTCATCCAGTATTATTAGGCCCTGTTTATTTCCTCGAGTAGATATATAGATAGAAGATAGATATAGAGTTTTCAATCTTAGAAGGATAAGGGACGACGAGCAGGATCATACATTTGTATTAGAGAGAGCGTCTTTTGAGTTCGTTTGATTCTGTCTGTGACCGACTGTTTATATATGTATAATGAATATAATTGTTACTTGTTTTAATAATGTATCATTGTATTTTTATCCAGGAGTACTTCGTATAGGTCGTTGTGGCCTAAATGATTGTTGTGCTGCAACATATACGTCTTTCTATACATTCTATATGCATATCTTATGATGATGATGATGAAAATGTGTATGATTTATCATTGTATTTTAATGCAGGGGTATATGACGTAGGTCTGTGTTGCCCAGGTGTGTGTGAGGTCGGTTTAGGTGGGTTTTTTTTTTTTTTTTCCCGGATTAGTAATGGTTAAGTGTTTGGGTAAGAGATGAAAACCACGAAAGATGTTCTTTGCATAGTTTGTGTGTCTGGCTGGTTGTGTTTTGTGTTTTGTGTAGCATCTTTTGAGTTTTTTTTTTTAAATTTTGTCTGTGCCCAACTGTTTATATTTTTTGTATTGCACACGTATGTACCTCTGTATGTATATATATATAAAAAGAATATGGTTGTTGCCCTTAAAATATTTAAAAATTTCTTATCCTATGCCTCCATCTCGTGGACACCTTTAGTATTATAGTATTTGGTAGATATATATATATATATATATATATATATATATATATATATATATATATAATGAATATAATTGTTACTTGTTTTAATAATGTATCATTGTATTTTTATCCAGGAGTATATCGTATAGGTCAGTGTGGCCTAAATGACTGTTGTGCTGCAACAAATAAATAGATAGATTGATAGATAGATAGAAGGAAGAACAGAGTCTGGTAAGTGTTAGGTATTCTGCTCAGAAGTGACAGAAAAGTTTTATTAGATAGATAGATAGATAGATAGATAGATAGATAGATAGATAGATATAGATGATATGTAGATATAGATTTCAATCTTATAACTCTCCAGTTTTAGAAGGTGAACTTTTGAGTTTTGAGGGCTTGGGTTAGAGGGTTTAAGGGTTAGAGGTTATCTTGGGGTTAACTTGCAGCTAGGTATATAGATAAAAACGACTTTCACCCTCATTAGTATCCACCCTCATTAGAATATTGCATCTGATTGGCCAAAGCTTACCTGGGCACATCTGGAGAACCGTAGGCCCGAATTCCATGTAAGTGGTATCATCGGATCCGGGAAGCTGTCATCTTTCAGGTGGCGAAAGGCTCTAATGAAAGTATATAGATAAAAATGAGTTTAATCCTGATTAATTCCACTCTCATTAGCATTATCCATCTGATTGGCCAAAGCTTACTTGGGCGTATCTCGTGAAGCGCAGGTCTAAGGTGCATGCAAGTGGTATCGTTGGACACAGGAAGCTGTCATCTTTCAGGTGGCGATAGGTTCGGATGAATGGAGGAAGGTGTGTTGCGTTTAAATCCAGTGTGACCGTTATTATGTCCAGATAGACAGAGTCTGGTAAGTATTAGAAGTACAGGTCAGAGGTCACAGTCCACTTCAATCTAATGTTTAAAATGATTTGAATGATCTATAAGCATTTGTGAGATCATTTTATGAAATCATTTCATTAACTCATTCTACGTGCTTATTTTTCACAGATGGAGTGTGTTGTTAGCTATCCAGGTCAAAGGTCACAGTCCGCTTCAATCTAATGTTTAAAATGATTTGAATGATCTATAAGGATTTGTGAGATAATTATATGAAATTATTTCATTAACTCATTCTACGTACTTATTTTTCATAGACGGAGTGTGGTTTTAGATATCAAAGGTCACAGAACAGTTCGCTTCCAGCTTCCAGCATAGTGTGAATTTCTGTTAAATGTTTTGAATTCTTAGAACTTTTGAACACATGCTATTTACATTGTCATCCAGTATTATTAGGCCCTGTTTATTTCCTCGAGTAGATATATAGATAGAAGATAGATATAGAGTTTTCAATCTTAGAAGGATAAGGGACGACGAGCAGGATCATACATTTGTATTAGAGAGAGCGTCTTTTGAGTTCGTTTGATTCTGTCTGTGACCGACTGTTTATATATGTATAATGAATATAATAGTTACTTGTTTTAATAATGTATCATTGTATTTTTATCCAGGAGTACATCGTATAGGTCGTTGTGGCCTAAATGATTGTTGTGCTGCAACATATACGTCTTTCTATACATTCTATATGCATATCTTATGATGATGATGTTGATGATGATGAAAATGTGTATGATTTATCATTGTATTTTAATGCAGGGGTATATGACGTAGGTCTGTGTTGCCCAGGTGTGTGTGAGGTAGGTTTAGGTGGGTTTTTTTTTTTTTTTTCCCGGATTAGTAATGGTTAAGTGTTTGGGTAAGAGATGAAAACCACGAAAGATGTTCTTTGCATAGTTTGTGTGTCTGGCTGGTTGTGTTTTGTGTTTTGTGTAGCATCTTTTGAGTTTATTTTTTAAATTTTGTCTGTGCCCAACTGTTTATATTTTTTGTATTGCACACGTATGTACCTCTGTATGTATATATATATAAAAAGAATATGGTTGTTGGCCTTAAAATATTTAAAAATTTCTTGTCCTATGCCTCCATCTCGTGGACACATTTAGTATTATAGCTTTGGTAGATATATATATATATATATATATATATATATAAAATGAATATAATTGTTACTTGTTTTAATAATGTATCATTGTATTTTTATCCAGGAGTACTTCGTATAGGTCGTTGTGGCCTAAATGATTGTTGTGCTGCAAACATATACGTCTTTCTACACGTTATATATGTATATCTGATGATGATGATGATGAAAATGTGAATGATTTATGATTGTATTTTATGGTAAATGCAAAGGTAAAAGTCGACAACGAACGCTGATGGCATTAAGCCTTAAGTTTTAGGTCCAAATGAAAGTATAGATCTGTAGTTTCTTATATTTGCCCCTGTGAGGGCTAAGTTTAGGTGTAAATTCAGATATAGGGCCATAGTTTCTTATATTTGCCCCTGTGAGGGCTAAGTTTAGGTGTAAATTCAGATATAGGGCCATAGTTTCTAATATTTGCCCCTGTGAGGGCTAAGTTTAGGTGTAAATTCAGATAAAGGGCCATAGTTTCTCTTATTTGCCCCTGTGAGGGCTAAGTTTAGGTGTAAATTCAGATATAGGGCCATAGTTTCTCTTATTTGCCCCTGTGAGGGCTAAGTTTAGGTGTAAATTCAGATATAGGGCCATAGTTTCTTATATTTGCCCCTGTGAGGGCTAAGTTTAGGTGTAAATTCAGATATAGGGCCATAGTTTCTAATATTTGCCCCTGTGAGGGCTAAGTTTAGGTGTAAATTCAGATATAGGGCCATAGTTTCTCTTATTTGCCCCTGTGAGGGCTAAGTTTAGGTGTAAATTCAGATATAGGGCCATAGTTTCTCATACTTGCCCCTGTGAGGGCTAAGTTTAGGTGTAAATTCAGATATAGGGCCATAGTTTCTTATACTTGCCCCTGTGAGGGCTAAGTTTAGGTGTAAATTCAGATATAGGGCCATAGTTTCTCTTATTTGCCCCTGTGAGGGCTAAGTTTAGGTGCAAATTCAGATATAGGGCCATAGTTTGTTATACTTGCCCCTGTGAGGGCTAAGTTTAGGTGTAAATTCAGATATAGGGCCATAGTTTCTCTTATTTGCCCCTGTGAGGGCTAAGTTTAGGTGTAAATTCAGATATAGGGCCATAGTTTCTTATATTTGCCCCTGTGAGGGCTAAGTTTAGGTGCAAATTCAGATATAGGGCCATAGTTTGTTATACTTGCCCCTGTGAGGGCTAAGTTTAGGTGTAAATTCAGATATAGGGCCATAGTTTGTTATACTTGCCCCTGTGAGGGCTAAGTTTAGGTGTAAATTCAGATATAGGGCCATAGTTTCTCTTATTTGCCCCTGTGAGGGCTAAGTTTAGGTGTAAATTCAGATATAGGGCCATAGTTTCTCATACTTGCCCCTGTGAGGGCTAAGTTTAGGTGTAAATTCAGATATAGGGCCATAGTTTCTCATACTTGCCCCTGTGAGGGCTAAGTTTAGGTGTAAATTCAGATATAGGGCCATAGTTTGTTATACTTGCCCCTGTGAGGGCTAAGTTTAGGTGTAAATTCAGATATAGGGCCATAGTTTGTTATACTTGCCCCTGTGAGGGCTAAGTTTAGGTGTAAATTCAGATATAGGGCCATAGTTTCTCATACTTGCCCCTGTGAGGGCTAAGTTTAGGTGTAAATTCAGATATAGGGCCATAGTTTCTCTTATTTGCCCCTGTGAGGGCTAAGTTTAGGTGTAAATTCAGATATAGGGTTAGGGTTAGTTAGGGTTAGGGTTAGGGTTAGGGTTAGGGTTAGGGTTAGGGTTAGGGTTAGGTATATAGATAAAAACGACTTTCACCCTCATTAGTATCCACCCTCATTAGAATATTGCATCTGATTGGCCAAAGCTTACCTGGGCACATCTGGAGAACCGTAGGCCCGAATTCCATGTAAGTGGTATCATCGGATCCGGGAAGCTGTCATCTTTCAGGTGGCGAAAGGCTCTAATGAAAGTATATAGATAAAAATGAGTTTAATCCTGATTAATTCCACTCTCATTAGCATTATCCATCTGATTGGCCAAAGCTTACTTGGGCGTATCTCGTGAAGCGCAGGTCTAAGGTGCATGTAAGTGGTATCGTTGGACACAGGAAGCTGTCATCTTTCAGGTGGCGATAGGTTCGGATGAATGGAGGAAGGTGTGTTGCGTTTAAATCCAGTGTGACCGTTATTATGTCCAGATAGACAGAGTCTGGTAAGTATTAGAAGTACAGGTCAGAGGTCACAGTCCACTTCAATCTAATGTTTAAAATGATTTGAATGATCTATAAGCATTTGTGAGATCATTTTATGAAATCATTTCATTAACTCATTCTAGGTGCTTATTTTTCACAGATGGAGTGTGTTGTTAGCTATCCAGGTCAAAGGTCACAGTCCGCTTCAATCTAATGTTTAAAATGATTTGAATGATCTATAAGGATTTGTGAGATAATTATATGAAATTATTTCATTAACTCATTCTACGTACTTATTTTTCATAGACGGAGTGTGGTTTTAGATATCAAAGGTCACAGAACAGTTCGCTTCCAGCTTCCAGCATAGTGTGAATTTCTGTTAAATGTTTTGAATTCTTAGAACTTTTGAACACATGCTATTTACATTGTCATCCAGTATTATTAGGCCCTGTTTATTTCCTCGAGTAGATATATAGATAGAAGATAGATATAGAGTTTTCAATCTTAGAAGGATAAGGGACGACGAGCAGGATCATACATTTGTATTAGAGAGAGCGTCTTTTGAGTTCGTTTGATTCTGTCTGTGACCGACTGTTTATATATGTATAATGAATATAATAGTTACTTGTTTTAATAATGTATCATTGTATTTTTATCCAGGAGTACATCGTATAGGTCGTTGTGGCCTAAATGATTGTTGTGCTGCAACATATACGTCTTTCTATACATTCTATATGCATATCTTATGATGATGATGTTGATGATGATGAAAATGTGTATGATTTATCATTGTATTTTAATGCAGGGGTATATGACGTAGGTCTGTGTTGCCCAGGTGTGTGTGAGGTAGGTTTAGGTGGGTTTTTTTTTTTTTTCCCGGATTAGTAATGGTTAAGTGTTTGGGTAAGAGATGAAAACCACGAAAGATGTTCTTTGCATAGTTTGTGTGTCTGGCTGGTTGTGTTTTGTGTTTTGTGTAGCATCTTTTGAGTTTTTTTTTTTAAATTTTGTCTGTGCCCAACTGTTTATATTTTTTGTATTGCACACGTATGTACCTCTGTATGTATATATATATAAAAAGAATATGGTTGTTGCCCTTAAAATATTTAAAAATTTCTTGTCCTATGCCTCCATCTCGTGGACACATTTAGTATTATAGCTTTGGTAGATATATATATATATATATATATATATATATATATATAAAATGAATATAATTGTTACTTGTTTTAATAATGTATCATTGTATTTTTATCCAGGAGTACTTCGTATAGGTCGTTGTGGCCTAAATGATTGTTGTGCTGCAACATATACGTCTTTCTATATATTCTATATGCATATCTTATGATGATGATGATGAAAATGTGTATGATTTATCATTGTATTTTAATGCAGGGGTATATGACGTAGGTCTGTGTTGCCCAGGTGTGTGTGAGGTCGGTTTAGGTGGGTTTTTTTTTTTTTTTCCCGGATTAGTAATGGTTAAGCGTTTGGGTAAGAGATGAAAACCACGAAAGATGTTCTTTGCATAGTTTGTGTGTCTGGCTGGTTGTGTTTTGTGTTTTGTGTAGCATCTTTTGAGTTTTTTTTTTAAATTTTGTCTGTGCCCAACTGTTTATATTTTTTGTATTGCACACGTATGTACCTCTGTATGTATATATATATAAAAAGAATATGGTTGTTGCCCTTAAAATATTTAAAAATTTCTTATCCTATGCCTCCATCTCGTGGACACCTTTAGTATTATAGTATTTGGTAGATATATATATATATATATATATATATATATATATATAATGAATATAATTGTTACTTGTTTTAATAATGTATCATTGTATTTTTATCCAGGAGTATATCGTATAGGTCAGTGTGGCCTAAATGACTGTTGTGCTGCAACAAATAAATAGATAGATTGATAGATAGATAGAAGGAAGGACAGAGTCTGGTAAGTGTTAGGTATTCTGCTCAGAAGTGACAGAAAAGTTTTATTAGATAGATAGATAGATAGATAGATAGATATAGATGATATGTAGATATAGATTTCAATCTTATAACTCTCCAGTTTTAGAAGGTGAACTTTTGAGTTTTGAGGGCTTGGGTTAGAGGGTTTAAGGGTTAGAGGTTATCTTGGGGTTAACTTGCAGCTAGGTATATAGATAAAAACGACTTTCACCCTCATTAGTATCCACCCTCATTAGAATATTGCATCTGATTGGCCAAAGCTTACCTGGGCACATCTGGAGAACCGTAGGCCCAAATTCCATGTAAGTGGTATCATCGGATCCGGGAAGCTGTCATCTTTCAGGTGGCGAAAGGCTCTAATGAAAGTATATAGATAAAAATGAGTTTAATCCTGATTAATTCCACTCTCATTAGCATTATCCATCTGATTGGCCAAAGCTTACTTGGGCGTATCTCGTGAAGCGCAGGTCTAAGGTGCATGTAAGTGGTATCGTTGGACACAGGAAGCTGTCATCTTTCAGGTGGCGATAGGTTCGGATGAATGGAGGAAGGTGTGTTGCGTTTAAATCCAGTGTGACCGTTATTATATCCAGATAGACAGAGTCTGGTAAGTATTAGAAGTACAGGTCAGAGGTCACAGTCCACTTCAATCTAATGTTTAAAATGATTTGAATGATCTATAAGCATTTGTGAGATCATTTTATGAAATCATTTCATTAACTCATTCTAGGTGCTTATTTTTCACAGATGGAGTGTGTTGTTAGCTATCCAGGTCAAAGGTCACAGTCCGCTTCAATCTAATGTTTAAAATGATTTGAATGATCTATAAGGATTTGTGAGATAATTATATGAAATTATTTCATTAACTCATTCTACGTACTTATTTTTCATAGACGGAGTGTGGTTTTAGATATCAAAGGTCACAGAACAGTTCGCTTCCAGCTTCCAGCATAGTGTGAATTTCTGTTAAATGTTTTGAATTCTTAGAACTTTTGAACACATGCTATTTACATTGTCATCCAGTATTATTAGGCCCTGTTTATTTCCTCGAGTAGATATATAGATAGAAGATAGATATAGAGTTTTCAATCTTAGAAGGATAAGGGACGACGAGCAGGATCATACATTTGTATTAGAGAGAGCGTCTTTTGAGTTCGTTTGATTCTGTCTGTGACCGACTGTTTATATATGTATAATGAATATAATAGTTACTTGTTTTAATAATGTATCATTGTATTTTTATCCAGGAGTACATCGTATAGGTCGTTGTGGCCTAAATGATTGTTGTGCTGCAACATATACGTCTTTCTATACATTCTATATGCATATCTTATGATGATGATGTTGATGATGATGAAAATGTGTATGATTTATCATTGTATTTTAATGCAGGGGTATATGACGTAGGTCTGTGTTGCCCAGGTGTGTGTGAGGTAGGTTTAGGTGGGTTTTTTTTTTTTTTCCCGGATTAGTAATGGTTAAGTGTTTGGGTAAGAGATGAAAACCACGAAAGATGTTCTTTGCATAGTTTGTGTGTCTGGCTGGTTGTGTTTTGTGTTTTGTGTAGCATCTTTTGAGTTTATTTTTTAAATTTTGTCTGTGCCCAACTGTTTATATTTTTTGTATTGCACACGTATGTACCTCTGTATGTATATATATATAAAAAGAATATGGTTGTTGCCCTTAAAATATTTAAAAATTTCTTGTCCTATGCCTCCATCTCGTGGACACATTTAGTATTATAGCTTTGGTAGATATATATATATATATATATATATATATATATATATATATAAAATGAATATAATTGTTACTTGTTTTAATAATGTATCATTGTATTTTTATCCAGGAGTACTTCGTATAGGTCGTTGTGGCCTAAATGATTGTTGTGCTGCAAACATATACGTCTTTCTACACGTTATATATGTATATCTGATGATGATGATGATGAAAATGTGAATGATTTATGATTGTATTTTATGGTAAATGCAAAGGTAAAAGTCGACAACGAACGCTGATGGCATTAAGCCTTAAGTTTTAGGTCCAAATGAAAGTATAGATCTGTAGTTTCTTATATTTGCCCCTGTGAGGGCTAAGTTTAGGTGTAAATTCAGATATAGGGCCATAGTTTCTTATATTTGCCCCTGTGAGGGCTAAGTTTAGGTGTAAATTCAGATATAGGGCCATAGTTTCTAATATTTGCCCCTGTGAGGGCTAAGTTTAGGTGTAAATTCAGATAAAGGGCCATAGTTTCTCTTATTTGCCCCTGTGAGGGCTAAGTTTAGGTGTAAATTCAGATATAGGGCCATAGTTTCTAATATTTGCCCCTGTGAGGGCTAAGTTTAGGTGTAAATTCAGATATAGGGCCATAGTTTCTCTTATTTGCCCCTGTGAGGGCTAAGTTTAGGTGTAAATTCAGATATAGGGCCATAGTTTCTTATATTTGCCCCTGTGAGGGCTAAGTTTAGGTGTAAATTCAGATATAGGGCCATAGTTTCTAATATTTGCCCCTGTGAGGGCTAAGTTTAGGTGTAAATTCAGATATAGGGCCATAGTTTCTCTTATTTGCCCCTGTGAGGGCTAAGTTTAGGTGTAAATTCAGATATAGGGCCATAGTTTCTCATACTTGCCCCTGTGAGGGCTAAGTTTAGGTGTAAATTCAGATATAGGGCCATAGTTTCTCATACTTGCCCCTGTGAGGGCTAAGTTTAGGTGTAAATTCAGATATAGGGCCATAGTTTCTCTTATTTGCCCCTGTGAGGGCTAAGTTTAGGTGCAAATTCAGATATAGGGCCATAGTTTGTTATACTTGCCCCTGTGAGGGCTAAGTTTAGGTGTAAATTCAGATATAGGGCCATAGTTTCTCTTATTTGCCCCTGTGAGGGCTAAGTTTAGGTGTAAATTCAGATATAGGGCCATAGTTTCTCATATTTGCCCCTGTTAGGGACTTTACACTCAAGAATCGAAACAGGGTCCAATTCCGGTTGTGCGCAGTCCTTCTACTTCCACTGACCACTTTCAGCTCTGCTTTGGTCCAGCCTGCCACACAGAATTTTTTGCACCGAACTCCTTGGTTTTTATGTCTTACTTTTATACGTTTCACAAAATATAAGGTATAATATCCACTATATTTTATATGTTTATTTTTTTATGGTACATATAATTAAAATACATATATTTTTCTCTCACGTATGTCACCACGGACCACGTCAAGGGTTAAACTGGGTAGGTTTCAGGGGCCTGGGGTTAGTTTGGGTAGGTGTCAGGTTTCCAGGGTTAGATTAGGATTGGAAAGAATCCAAGAGCTGAAGCAGCGTATCGTTGGACACAGGAAGCTGTCATCTTTCAGGTGGCGATAGGTTCGGATGAATGGAGGAAGGTGTGTTACGTTTAAATGCAGTGTGACCATTATTATGTCCAGATAGACAGAGTCTGGTAAGTATTAGAAGTACAGGTCAGAGGTCACAATCTAATGTTTAAAATGATTTGAATGATCTATAAGCATTTGTGAGATCATTTTATGAAATCATTTCATTAACTCATTCTACGTGCTTATTTTTCACAGATGGAGTGTGTTGTTAGCTATCCAGGTCAAAGGTCACAGTCCGCTTCAATCTAATGTTTAAAATGATTTGAATGATCTATAAGGATTTGTGAGATAATTATATGAAATTATTTCATTAACTCATTCTACGTACTTATTTTTCATAGACGGAGTGTGGTTTTAGATATCAAAGGTCACAGAACAGTTCGCTTCCAGCTTCCAGCATAGTGTGAATTTCTGTTAAATGTTTTGAATTCTTAGAACTTTTGAACCACATGCTATTTACATTGTCATCCAGTATTATTAGGCCTGTTTATTTCCTCGAGTAGATATATAGATAGAAGATAGATATAGAGTTTTCAATCTTAGAAGGATAAGGGACGACGAGCAGGATCATACATTTGTATTAGAGAGAGCGTCTTTTGAGTTCGTTTGATTCTGTCTGTGACCGACTGTTTATATATGTATAATGAATATAATTGTTACTTGTTTTAATAATGTATCATTGTATTTTTATCCAGGAGTACTTCGTATAGGTCGTTGTGGCCTAAATGATTGTTGTGCTGCAACATATACGTCTTTCTATACATTCTATATGCATATCTTATGATGATGATGATGAAAATGTGTATGATTTATCATTGTATTTTAATGCAGGGGTATATGACGTAGGTCTGTGTTGCCCAGGTGTGTGTGAGGTCGGTTTAGGTGGGTTTTTTTTTTTTTTTTCCGGATTAGTAATGGTTAAGTGTTTGGGTAAGAGATGAAAACCACGAAAGATGTTCTTTGCATAGTTTGTGTGTCTGGCTGGTGTGTTTTGTGTTTTGTGTAGCATCTTTTGAGTTTTTTTTTTAAATTTTGTCTGTGCCCAACTGTTTATATTTTTTGTATTGCACACGTATGTACCTCTGTATGTATATATATATAAAAAGGAATATGGTTGTTGCCCTTTAAATATTTAAAAATTTCTTATCCTATGCTCCATCTCGTGGACACCTTTAGTATTATAGTATTTGGTAGATATATATATATATATATATATATATATATATATATATATATATATAATGAATATAATTGTTACTTGTTTTAATAATGTATCATTGTATTTTTATCCAGGAGTATATCGTATAGGTCAGTGTGGCCTAAATGACTGTTGTGCTGCAACAAATAAATAGATAGATTGATAGATAGATAGAAGGAAGAACAGAGTCTGGTAAGTGTTAGGTATTCTGCTCAGAAGTGACAGAAAAGTTTTATTAGATAGATAGATAGATAGATAGATAGATAGATAGATAGATAGATATAGATGATATGTAGATATAGATTTCAATCTTATAACTCTCCAGTTTTAGAAGGTGAACTTTTGAGTTTTGAGGGCTTGGGTTAGAGGGTTTAAGGGTTAGAGGAGGTTATCTTGGGGTTAACTTGCAGCTAGGTATATAGATAAAAACGACTTTCACCCTCATTAGTATCCACCCTCATTAGAATATTGCATCTGATTGGCCAAAGCTTACCTGGGCACATCTGGAGAACCGTAGGCCCGAATTCCATGTAAGTGGTATCATCGGATCCGGGAAGCTGTCATCTTTCAGGTGGCGAAAGGCTCTAATGAAAGTATATAGATAAAAATGAGTTTAATCCTGATTAATTCCACTCTCATTAGCATTATCCATCTGATTGGCCAAAGCTTACTTGGGCGTATCTCGTGAAGCGCAGGTCTAAGGTGCATGCAAGTGGTATCGTTGGACACAGGAAGCTGTCATCTTTCAGGTGGCGATAGGTTCGGATGAATGGAGGAAGGTGTGTTGCGTTTAAATCCAGTGTGACCGTTATTATGTCCAGATAGACAGAGTCTGGTAAGTATTAGAAGTACAGGTCAGAGGTCACAGTCCACTTCAATCTAATGTTTAAAATGATTTGAATGATCTATAAGCATTTGTGAGATCATTTTATGAAATCATTTCATTAACTCATTCTACGTGCTTATTTTTCACAGATGGAGTGTGTTGTTAGCTATCCAGGTCAAAGGTCACAGTCCGCTTCAATCTAATGTTTAAAATGATTTGAATGATCTATAAGGATTTGTGAGATAATTATATGAAATTATTTCATTAACTCATTCTACGTACTTATTTTTCATAGACGGAGTGTGGTTTTAGATATCAAAGGTCACAGAACAGTTCGCTTCCAGCTTCCAGCATAGTGTGAATTTCTGTTAAATGTTTTGAATTCTTAGAACTTTTGAACACATGCTATTTACATTGTCATCCAGTATTATTAGGCCCTGTTTATTTCCTCGAGTAGATATATAGATAGAAGATAGATATAGAGTTTTCAATCTTAGAAGGATAAGGGACGACGAGCAGGATCATACATTTGTATTAGAGAGAGCGTCTTTTGAGTTCGTTTGATTCTGTCTGTGACCGACTGTTTATATATGTATAATGAATATAATAGTTACTTGTTTTAATAATGTATCATTGTATTTTTATCCAGGAGTACATCGTATAGGTCGTTGTGGCCTAAATGATTGTTGTGCTGCAACATATACGTCTTTCTATACATTCTATATGCATATCTTATGATGATGATGTTGATGATGATGAAAATGTGTATGATTTATCATTGTATTTTAATGCAGGGGTATATGACGTAGGTCTGTGTTGCCCAGGTGTGTGTGAGGTAGGTTTAGGTGGGTTTTTTTTTTTTTTTTCCCGGATTAGTAATGGTTAAGTGTTTGGGTAAGAGATGAAAACCACGAAAGATGTTCTTTGCATAGTTTGTGTGTCTGGCTGGTTGTGTTTTGTGTTTTGTGTAGCATCTTTTGAGTTTATTTTTTAAATTTTGTCTGTGCCCAACTGTTTATATTTTTTGTATTGCACACGTATGTACCTCTGTATGTATATATATATAAAAAGAATATGGTTGTTGGCCTTAAAATATTTAAAAATTTCTTGTCCTATGCCTCCATCTCGTGGACACATTTAGTATTATAGCTTTGGTAGATATATATATATATATATATATATATATATAAAATGAATATAATTGTTACTTGTTTTAATAATGTATCATTGTATTTTTATCCAGGAGTACTTCGTATAGGTCGTTGTGGCCTAAATGATTGTTGTGCTGCAAACATATACGTCTTTCTACACGTTATATATGTATATCTGATGATGATGATGATGAAAATGTGAATGATTTATGATTGTATTTTATGGTAAATGCAAAGGTAAAAGTCGACAACGAACGCTGATGGCATTAAGCCTTAAGTTTTAGGTCCAAATGAAAGTATAGATCTGTAGTTTCTTATATTTGCCCCTGTGAGGGCTAAGTTTAGGTGTAAATTCAGATATAGGGCCATAGTTTCTTATATTTGCCCCTGTGAGGGCTAAGTTTAGGTGTAAATTCAGATATAGGGCCATAGTTTCTAATATTTGCCCCTGTGAGGGCTAAGTTTAGGTGTAAATTCAGATAAAGGGCCATAGTTTCTCTTATTTGCCCCTGTGAGGGCTAAGTTTAGGTGTAAATTCAGATATAGGGCCATAGTTTCTCTTATTTGCCCCTGTGAGGGCTAAGTTTAGGTGTAAATTCAGATATAGGGCCATAGTTTCTTATATTTGCCCCTGTGAGGGCTAAGTTTAGGTGTAAATTCAGATATAGGGCCATAGTTTCTAATATTTGCCCCTGTGAGGGCTAAGTTTAGGTGTAAATTCAGATATAGGGCCATAGTTTCTCTTATTTGCCCCTGTGAGGGCTAAGTTTAGGTGTAAATTCAGATATAGGGCCATAGTTTCTCATACTTGCCCCTGTGAGGGCTAAGTTTAGGTGTAAATTCAGATATAGGGCCATAGTTTCTTATACTTGCCCCTGTGAGGGCTAAGTTTAGGTGTAAATTCAGATATAGGGCCATAGTTTCTCTTATTTGCCCCTGTGAGGGCTAAGTTTAGGTGCAAATTCAGATATAGGGCCATAGTTTGTTATACTTGCCCCTGTGAGGGCTAAGTTTAGGTGTAAATTCAGATATAGGGCCATAGTTTCTCTTATTTGCCCCTGTGAGGGCTAAGTTTAGGTGTAAATTCAGATATAGGGCCATAGTTTCTTATATTTGCCCCTGTGAGGGCTAAGTTTAGGTGCAAATTCAGATATAGGGCCATAGTTTGTTATACTTGCCCCTGTGAGGGCTAAGTTTAGGTGTAAATTCAGATATAGGGCCATAGTTTGTTATACTTGCCCCTGTGAGGGCTAAGTTTAGGTGTAAATTCAGATATAGGGCCATAGTTTCTCTTATTTGCCCCTGTGAGGGCTAAGTTTAGGTGTAAATTCAGATATAGGGCCATAGTTTCTCATACTTGCCCCTGTGAGGGCTAAGTTTAGGTGTAAATTCAGATATAGGGCCATAGTTTCTCATACTTGCCCCTGTGAGGGCTAAGTTTAGGTGTAAATTCAGATATAGGGCCATAGTTTGTTATACTTGCCCCTGTGAGGGCTAAGTTTAGGTGTAAATTCAGATATAGGGCCATAGTTTGTTATACTTGCCCCTGTGAGGGCTAAGTTTAGGTGTAAATTCAGATATAGGGCCATAGTTTCTCATACTTGCCCCTGTGAGGGCTAAGTTTAGGTGTAAATTCAGATATAGGGCCATAGTTTCTCTTATTTGCCCCTGTGAGGGCTAAGTTTAGGTGTAAATTCAGATATAGGGTTAGGGTTAGTTAGGGTTAGGGTTAGGTTAGGGTTAGGGTTAGGGTTAGGGTTAGGGTTAGGGTTAGGGTTAGGGTTAGGTTAGGGTTAGGGTTAGGGTTAGGGTTAGGGTTAGGGTTAGGTTAGGTTAGGGTTAGGGTTAGGGTTAGGGTTAGGGTTAGAGTTAGGGTTAGGGTTAGGGTTAGAGTTAGGGTTAGGGTTAGGGTTAGGGTTAGGGTTAGGGTTAGGGTTAGGGTTAGGGTTAGGGTTAGGGTTAGGGTTAGGGTTAGGGTTAGGGTTAGGGTTAGGGTTAGGTTAGGGTTAGGGTTAGGGTTAGGGTTAGGGTTAGGGTTAGGGTTAGGGTTAGGGTTAGGTTAGGGTTAGGGTTAGGTTAGGGTTAGGGTTAGGGTTAGGGTTAGGGTTAGGGTTAGGTTAGGGTTAGGGTTAGGGTTAGGGTTAGGTTAGGGTTAGGGTTAGGGTTAGGGTTAGGTTAGGGTTAGGGTTAGAGTTAGGGTTAGGGTTAGGGTTAGGGTTAGGGTTAGGGTTAGGGTTAGGTTAGGGTTAGGGTTAGATTAGGGTTAGGGTTAGGGTTAGGGTTAGGGTTAGGGTTAGGGTTAGGGTTAGGGTTAGGGTTAGGTTAGGGTTAGGGTTAGGGTTAGGGTTAGGGTTAGTTAGGGTTAGGGTTAGGGTTAGGGTTAGGGTTAGGTTAGGGTTAGGGTTAGGGTTAGGGTTAGGGTTAGGGTTAGGGTTAGGGTTAGGGTTAGGGTTAGGGTTAGGGTTAGGGTTAGGGTTAGGGTTAGGGTTAGGGTTAGGGTTAGGGTTAGGGTTAGGGTTAGGGTTAGGGTTAGGGTTAGGGTTAGGGTTAGGGTTAGGGTTAGGGTTAGGGTTAGGGTTAGGGTTAGGGTTAGGGTTAGGGTTAGGGTTAGGGTTAGGGTTAGGGTTAGGGTTAGGGTTAGGGTTAGGGTTAGGGGTTAGGGTTAGGGTTAGGGTTAGGTTAGGGTTAGGTTAGGGTTAGGGTTAGGGTTAGGGTTAGGGTTAGGGTTAGGGTTAGGGTTAGGGTTAGGGTTAGGGTTAGGGTTAGGGTTAGGGTTAGGGTTAGGGTTAGGGTTAGGGTTAGGGTTAGGGTTAGGGTTAGGGTTAGGGTTAGGGTTAGGGTTAGGTTAGGTTAGGGTTAGGGTTAGGGTTAGGGTTAGGGTTAGGGTTAGGGTTAGGGTTAGGGTTAGGGTTAGGGTTAGGGTTAGGGTTAGGGTTAGGGTTAGGGTTAGGGTTAGGGTTAGGGTTAGGGTTAGGGTTAGGGTTAGGGTTAGGGTTAGGGTTAGGGTTAGGGTTAGGGTTAGGGTTAGGGTTAGGTTAGGGTTAGGGTTAGGGTTAGGGTTAGGGTTAGGGTTAGGGTTAGGGTTAGGGTTAGGGTTAGGGTTAGGGTTAGGGTTAGGGTTAGGGTTAGGGTTAGGGTTAGGGTTAGGGTTAGGGTTAGGGTTAGGGTTAGGGTTAGGGTTAGGGTTAGGGTTAGGGTTAGGGTTAGGGTTAGGGTTAGGGTTAGGGTTAGGGTTAGGGTTAGGGTTAGGGTTAGGGTTAGGGTTAGGGTTAGGGTTAGGGTTAGGGTTAGGGTTAGGGTTAGGGTTAGGGTTAGGGTTAGGGTTAGGGTTAGGGTTAGGGTTAGGGTTAGGGTTAGGGTTAGGGTTAGGGTTAGGGTTAGGGTTAGGGTTAGGGTTAGGGTTAGGGTTAGGGTTAGGGTTAGGGTTAGGGTTAGGGTTAGGGTTAGGGTTAGGGTTAGGGTTAGGGTTAGGGTTAGGGTTAGGGTTAGGGTTAGGGTTAGGGTTAGGGTTAGGGTTAGGGTTAGGGTTAGGGTTAGGGTTAGGGTTAGGGTTAGGGTTAGGGTTAGGGTTAGGGTTAGGGTTAGGGTTAGGGTTAGGGTTAGGGTTAGGGTTAGGGTTAGGGTTAGGGTTAGGGTTAGGGTTAGGGTTAGGGTTAGGGTTAGGGTTAGGGTTAGGGTTAGGGTTAGGGTTAGGGTTAGGGTTAGGGTTAGGGTTAGGGTTAGGGTTAGGGTTAGGGTTAGGGTTAGGGTTAGGGTTAGGGTTAGGGTTAGGGTTAGGGTTAGGGTTAGGGTTAGGGTTAGGGTTAGGGTTAGGGTTAGGGTTAGGGTTAGGGTTAGGGTTAGGGTTAGGGTTAGGGTTAGGGTTAGGGTTAGGGTTAGGGTTAGGGTTAGGGTTAGGGTTAGGGTTAGGGTTAGGGTTAGGGTTAGGGTTAGGGTTAGGGTTAGGGTTAGGTTAGGGTTAGGTTAGGGTTAGGGTTAGGGTTAGGTTAGGGTTAGGGTTAGGGTTAGGGTTAGGGTTAGGGTTAGGGTTAGGGTTAGGGTTAGGGTTAGGGTTAGGGTTAGGGTTAGGGTTAGGGTTAGGGTTAGGGTTAGGGTTAGGGTTAGGGTTAGGGTTAGGGTTAGGGTTAGGGTTAGGGTTAGGGTTAGGGTTAGGGTTAGGGTTAGGGTTAGGGTTAGGGTTAGGGTTAGGGTTAGGGTTAGGGTTAGGGTTAGGGTTAGGGTTAGGGTTAGGGTTAGGGTTAGGGTTAGGGTTAGGGTTAGGGTTAGGGTTAGGGTTAGGGTTAGGGTTAGGGTTAGGGTTAGGGTTAGGGTTAGGGTTAGGGTTAGGGTTAGGGTTAGGGTTAGGGTTAGGGTTAGGGTTAGGGTTAGGGTTAGGTTAGGGTTAGGGTTAGGGTTAGGGTTAGGGTTAGGGTTAGGGTTAGGGTTAGGGTTAGGTTAGGGTTAGGGTTAGGTTAGGGTTAGGGTTAGGGTTAGGGTTAGGGTTAGGGTTAGGGTTAGGTTAGGGTTAGGGTTAGGGTTAGGGTTAGGTTAGGGTTAGGGTTAGGGTTAGGGTTAGGGTTAGGGTTAGGGTTAGGGTTAGGGTTAGGGTTAGGGTTAGGGTTAGGGTTAGGGTTAGGGTTAGGGTTAGGGTTAGGGTTAGGGTTAGGGTTAGGGTTAGGGTTAGGGTTAGGGTTAGGGTTAGGTTAGGGTTAGGGTTAGGGTTAGGGTTAGGGTTAGGGTTAGGGTTAGGGTTAGGGTTAGGGTTAGGGTTAGGGTTAGGGTTAGGGTTAGGGTTAGGGTTAGGGTTAGGGTTAGGGTTAGGGTTAGGGTTAGGGTTAGGGTTAGGGTTAGGGTTAGGGTTAGGGTTAGGGTTAGGGTTAGGGTTAGGGTTAGGGTTAGGGTTAGGTTAGGGTTAGGGTTAGGGTTAGGGTTAGGGTTAGGGTTAGGGTTAGGGTTAGGGTTAGGTTAGGGTTAGGGTTAGGGTTAGGGTTAGGGTTGGGTTAGGGTTAGGGTTAGGGTTAGGGTTAGGGTTAGGTTAGGGTTAGGGTTAGGGTTAGGGTTAGGGTTAGGGTTAGGGTTAGGGTTAGGGTTAGGGTTAGGGTTAGGGTTAGGGTTAGGGTTAGGGTTAGTTAGGTTAGTTAGGGTTAGGGTTAGGGTTAGGGTTAGGGTTAGGGTTAGGGTTAGGGTTAGGGTTAGGGTTAGGGTTAGGGTTAGGGTTAGGTTAGGGTTAGGGTTAGTTAGGTTAGGTTAGGGTTAGGGTTAGGGTTAGGGTTAGGGTTAGGGTTAGGGTTAGGGTTAGGGTTAGGGTTAGGTTAGGGTTAGGGTTAGGGTTAGGGTTAGGGTTAGGGTTAGGTTAGGGTAGGGTTAGGGTTAGGGTTAGGGTTAGGGTTAGGGTTAGGGTTAGGGTTAGGGTTAGGGTTAGGGTTAGGGTTAGGGTTAGGGTTAGGGTTAGGGTTAGGGTTAGGGTTAGGGTTAGGGTTAGGGTTAGGGTTAGGGTTAGGGTTAGGGTTAGGGTTAGGGTTAGGGTTAGGGTTAGGTTAGGGTTAGGGTTAGGGTTAGGGTTAGGTTAGGGTTAGGGTTAGGGTTAGGGTTAGGGTTAGGGTTAGGGTTAGGGTTAGGGTTAGGGTTAGGGTTAGGGTTAGGGTTAGGGTTAGGGTTAGGGTTAGGGTTAGGGTTAGGGTTAGGGTTAGGGTTAGGGTTAGGGTTAGGGTTAGGGTTAGGGTTAGGGTTAGGGTTAGGGTTAGGGTTAGGGTTAGGTTAGGGTTAGGGTTAGGGTTAGGGTTAGGGTTAGGGTTAGGGTTAGGGTTAGGGTTAGGGTTAGGGTTAGGGTTAGGGTTAGGGTTAGGGTTAGGGTTAGGGTTAGGGTTAGGGTTAGGGTTAGGGTTAGGGTTAGGGTTAGGGTTAGGGTTAGGGTTAGGGTTAGGGTTAGGGTTAGGGTTAGGGTTAGGGTTAGGGTTAGGGTTAGGGTTAGGGTTAGGGTTAGGGTTAGGGTTAGGGTTAGGGTTAGGGTTAGGGTTAGGGTTAGGGTTAGGGTTAGGGTTAGGGTTAGGGTTAGGGTTAGGGTTAGGGTTAGGGTTAGGGTTAGGGTTAGGGTTAGGGTTAGGGTTAGGGTTAGGGTTAGGGTTAGGGTTAGGGTTAGGGTTAGGGTTAGGGTTAGGGTTAGGGTTAGGGTTAGGGTTAGGGTTAGGGTTAGGGTTAGGGTTAGGGTTAGGGTTAGGGTTAGGGTTAGGGTTAGGGTTAGGGTTAGGGTTAGGGTTAGGGTTAGGGTTAGGGTTAGGGTTAGGGTTAGGGTTAGGGTTAGGGTTAGGGTTAGGGTTAGGGTTAGGGTTAGGGTTAGGGTTAGGGTTAGGGTTAGGTTAGGGTTAGGGTTAGGGTTAGGGTTAGGGTTAGGGTTAGGGTTAGGGTTAGGGTTAGGGTTAGGGTTAGGGTTAGGGTTAGGGTTAGGGTTAGGGTTAGGGTTAGGGTTAGGGTTAGGGTTAGGGTTAGGGTTAGGGTTAGGGTTAGGGTTAGGGTTAGGGTTAGGGTTAGGGTTAGGGTTAGGGTTAGGTTAGGGTTAGGGTTAGGGTTAGGGTTAGGGTTAGGGTTAGGGTTAGGGTTAGGGTTAGGGTTAGGGTTAGGGTTAGGGTTAGGGTTAGGGTTAGGGTTAGGGTTAGGGTTAGGGTTAGGGTTAGGGTTAGGGTTAGGGTTAGGGTTAGGGTTAGGGTTAGGGTTAGGGTTAGGGTTAGGTTAGGGTTAGGGTTAGGGTTAGGGTTAGGGTTAGGGTTAGGGTTAGGGTTAGGGTTAGGGTTAGGGTTAGGGTTAGGGTTAGGGTGGTTAGGGTTAGGGTTAGGGTTAGGGTTAGGGTTAGGGTTAGGGTTAGGGTTAGGGTTAGGGTTAGGGTTAGGGTTAGGGTTAGGGTTAGGGTTAGGGTTAGGGTTAGGGTTAGGGTTAGGGTTAGGGTTAGGGTTAGGGTTAGGGTTAGGGTTAGGGTTAGGGTTAGGGTTAGGGTTAGGGTTAGGGTTAGGGTTAGGGTTAGGGTTAGGGTTAGGGTTAGGGTTAGGGTTAGGGTTAGGGTTAGGGTTAGGGTTAGGGTTAGGGTTAGGGTTAGGGTTAGGGTTAGGGTTAGGGTTAGGGTTAGGGTTAGGGTTAGGGTTAGGGTTAGGGTTAGGGTTAGGGTTAGGGTTAGGGTTAGGGTTAGGGTTAGGGTTAGGGTTAGGGTTAGGGTTAGGGTTAGGGTTAGGGTTAGGGTTAGGGTTAGGGTTAGGGTTAGGGTTAGGGTTAGGGTTAGGGTTAGGGTTAGGGTTAGGGTTAGGGTTAGGGTTAGGGTTAGGGTTAGGGTTAGGGTTAGGGTTAGGGTTAGGGTTAGGGTTAGGGTTAGGGTTAGGGTTAGGGTTAGGGTTAGGGTTAGGGTTAGGGTTAGGGTTAGGGTTAGGGTTAGGGTTAGGGTTAGGGTTAGGGTTAGGGTTAGGGTTAGGGTTAGGGTTAGGGTTAGGGTTAGGGTTAGGGTTAGGGTTAGGGTTAGGGTTAGGGTTAGGGTTAGGGTTAGGGTTAGGGTTAGGGTTAGGGTTAGGGTTAGGGTTAGGGTTAGGGTTAGGGTTAGGGTTAGGGTTAGGGTTAGGGTTAGGGTTAGGGTTAGGGTTAGGGTTAGGGTTAGGGTTAGGGTTAGGGTTAGGGTTAGGGTTAGGGTTAGGGTTAGGGTTAGGGTTAGGGTTAGGGTTAGGGTTAGGGTTAGGGTTAGGGTTAGGGTTAGGGTTAGGGTTAGGGTTAGGGTTAGGGTTAGGGTTAGGGTTAGGGTTAGGGTTAGGGTTAGGGTTAGGGTTAGGGTTAGGGTTAGGGTTAGGGTTAGGGTTAGGGTTAGGGTTAGGGTTAGGGTTAGGGTTAGGGTTAGGGTTAGGGTTAGGGTTAGGGTTAGGGTTAGGGTTAGGGTTAGGGTTAGGGTTAGGGTTAGGGTTAGGGTTAGGG
>JBCAMP010000082.1:377500-381166 GCA_039654775.1 Spinibarbus caldwelli | reverse complement strand
AAACCAAAATAAAGTGGTTTCATGTTGTTCAGCTGGATGAGCTTATCAACCTTATTTTGCAATGCAGAAGTAAGATATTTTCTGAGAATGTGCAAGATTTTTGATTCATTAACCCTTGTGCATCAATTTAAAAAAGTTACACAGAAGTCCTGAGAGAAGAAAAAAGACAAAAAAAAAAAAAACCCCGTCATAAAAGTTCATAAAATATTTTTCATTTTCACTGACATTGATCTTTTTACCAATATCAATCATAATCATAACTACATAAAATTAAATCATTTTCACAATTTTAAGCCTTTATATTTTAGTTTGTTTACAAAATAATTATGAAAAAATGCTAAACTTTTTTTTTTTTTTTTTTGATTATTACAGTCTTGGATAAGTCAACAACATTAATTTTAATGCATTATTTTTATCTTGAATGTCCTGAGTGTAACTATTTTTTTGTACCTAGCGTAAAATAAATTTATGAAAGGAAATAAGGGTGAAATACTAAAATTACAATAAAAATACACATTTTGACAAAATTTATGCTGTTCACATTATTATAGTTAACTAAATTAAAACCATAAAAAAAACATTTAACATTTTTGTTACTTGAAATAAAATAAATGTTTAAAATAAAACATAAAAGCTTTTATTTATTATTACCTTTTTAAAACATTTTATTTCAGCTAGTTCGAAGGCAACATTTCTCATTTTCTTTTAGTTTAACAACTAAAATAACTACAACTGAAATAAAATTAATAAACACTATACAGATAAATTAAAAATACAAAACAAAATTAGTAAACACTTGAAAGCAAAAAAAAAAGAAAGCTAAAATAAATAAATAAATAAAAATAAAATAAAATAAAATAAAATAAAATAAAATAAATAAATAAAAATAAAATAAAATTTAAAATCAAAAACTATAGTAGTATCACAATGATATTAAATAACACTGGTTTGCATTAACACAGCCAAAACAAACAAACAAACAAACAAACAAATATGTCTAAGGACCCATAAGGGTTAACAACTGGAAGAATAACAAAGTGCCGCTCTTACTTTAAATATACATTAAGGTGCATAAAACACTACACTAAAGAAAAGCAAAACTAAACTAAGCGGCCAAAATATCAAATAACCCCATTATGAGTACATTATGAGAAAAGACATTAATGTGCGCTACACACTCAGAGGGACCCAGACCGCCGGAGGGGCTTGTTAGCATTCACACCATGCTAACTGCTCAATGTTTTTCTGATATGGATTTTCAGTCAACTGTAAACCAATTTATGGGTCGTGTACGTGCTGCTACTGCAACTCGCCGGCTCGAGCTAATCACTCTTCAACTCAGCGTTCAATTTCAGACCATTAGAGAGCGATACAAATATCCAGGCTGATCAACAGTTTGCTAAAGATATGATATTAGTATCCTGAGCAGTTTAAAGATGGTTTTGCTGGTCTAGTGCATGGCCTGATGAACCACTTTAGGCTGATTTGATTTAGAAATGCACTGGAGTGGTAAGTGATATTATCGCTGTCATTTTTTGTTGCTCGGCCAGAGATGATTAGCGCTCATTAACTTCTGCCACAGACAGCCAAGAGCCAGAGCACATCTCATTCAAACTTAAACTCTCACAGAGACACGAAAAACCAGCCCTTAGAAGCTTTAGAGAAAACATCTTCAATAGCAATTCATAACCTTCTTCTGCTCCAAACAGACCCTTGTTCAGCGGGAATGAGGTCACGGAGAGTGCCGTGCGTTAGATTGAAACACAGATCAGTCAATTCACTGAGGAATCTCAGAAAAACCATCAAAAACACGGCTGGGTCACATTCAGCCCCAACCAGAACAAACATGTTTTTGCTTTTTGCATGACGAAAATGAAGGCTGGTTTGTGCATTAGTTTTCTTTGAATTACAGTAATGGGAATTTCAGGGTTAATTGATGATGCATTATTCAAAGGGTAAAGTATTTATACATATTAGTAGTATTTGCTGATTTGCATTTAATTAATGCTGATTTAAATAAACAAAACACTGTACTGCAACAATGAGAATCTAATGAGAAACATAAATAAGAATTTAAGCTCCTTAAATGGCAAAACTCATAGAGCAACCAGAATTATTTGTATTTGACTGGCATGAAATACAAAAAATCCATGAAATAAGCTTTATTTTCTTCAAAAACACATCTAGGGTCACATTTCAACCCAAAACCAGAAGACGCTTTTGTTTTGCATAATTATTTTTAGAGCCAGTGCATTCTTTTTCTTCGCATTACAGTAATGAGAATCTGAGGGTTAATTGTCATGAAAATAATGATGCATTATTCAAAGAGTAACATATTTATACGTATTTGCTGATTTGCATTTTGTTATGTGATGAACGAGCAGGCAAAGGCGAGGATCTAAATGCAGGGAGTGTTTAATAAAAGACGGTAGAACATACAGGTCACTAGAAGCCAGGGAACACAAAGGATGCACGAACACGAACATAAACATTGACTGACAAACCATGAGTGGAACACAAGCACTGTTTATACACAAGGGAATGAGCTGAACAAGATAACAAGGGGACATGGAAAAAGGGAAACACCTGGGGAACCAATACACAAACAGACTACAAACAGACTACAAACGAGGCACAGGAAACACTGCAACATAAGAGTCCAAACAGGGCACAGACAACATGCAACACATTTAATGAATGATGATTTAAAAAAAAAAAAAAAAAAAAAACACTGTACTAAAACAATGAGAATCTAATGAGAAACATAAATAAGAATTTAAGCTCCTTAAACATTCAAACTCAAAGCAACCAGAATTATTTGTGTTTGAATATAATGCATAATGCAGAAAGCCAGAAGAAACTAGAAGCAGCTTTATATTACATGACTATTTTTAGAGCCAGTGCATTATTTTTCTTTGCATTACAGTAAATGCACGACAAAAGGCAAAGTATTTATTCATAATGGTAGCATTTATGCTGATTTACATTTATTTTATGCTTATTTAAATAAAACGTTGTACAACAACAAGAATCTAACGAGAAACATAAATGAGAAGCTCCTTAAACATAGAGTCACATATAGCAATGGAAATATTTGTGTTTAATTGTCATGAAAAAAATGTCATAATGTAAAAAAAATAAATAAATAAATAAAAAACAAACAAACAAAAAACATTGGCCTTAAAATAAGCTTCATTCTCTTCAAAACCATATAAAGGGGAACATTTCAACTCTAGATGAAACAAGACCATTTATATTGCATAACAAAAATGAAGTCTATTTATTTATTTTAGAGCTATTTATTTATTTATTGGCATTGTGCATTATTTTTCTTTGCATTACAGTAATGAGAATTTGAAGGTTAATTGTCATGAAAATAATAATGCATTATTTTGAATGATGCAAGTATTTATACATAATAGTAGTATTTGCTGATTTGCCCTTAATTTATTCTGATTTAAGCAAAAAAGAAAACTGTACTACAACAATGAGAATCTAATGAGAAATATAAACGAGAATGAGAATTTAAGCTCCTTAAACAGGAATTATTTGTGCTTAATTGTCATGAAAATAATGTCATAATGTGAAATAATCATACTGGCTCTAAAATACGCCTCATTTTCTTCATGCACAATATATTTTCTTTTGTTTTGTGGTGAAATGTGA
>JBCAMP010000082.1:315000-372500 GCA_039654775.1 Spinibarbus caldwelli | reverse complement strand
AGATAGATAGATAGATAGATAGATCTATCTAATGATAGATAGATAGTTAGATAAATAGACAGAACTAACTAACTAACTAACGATATATCTAACTAACTAATGACAGATCGATAGTTAGATAGATAAATAGATAGAACTAACTAGCTAACTATCTAACGATAGATAGATAGATAGATAGATAGATAGATAGATAGATCTAACTAACTAATGATAGATAGATAGATAGATAGATAGATAGATAGATAGATAGATAGATAGATAGATAGAACTAACTAACTAATGATAGATAGATAGATAGATAGATAGATAGATAGATAGATAGATCTAACAAACTAATGATAGTTAGATAGATAGATAGATAGATAGATAGATAGATAGATAGATAGATAGATAGATAGATAGATAGATAGATAGATAGAGCTAACTAACTAACTAACTAACTAACGATAGATAGATAGATAGATAGATAGATAGATAGATAGATAGATAGATAGATAGATAGATAGAACTACCTAACTATAGATAGATAGATCTAACTAATGATAGATAGTTAGACAGATAAATAGATAGAACTAACTACCTAACTAACTAACTATAGATAGATAGATAGATAGATAGATGATAGATAGATAGATCTAACTAACTAACTAACTAACTAATGATAGATAGATAGATAGATAGATAGATAGATAGATAGATAGATAGATAGATCTAACTAACTAATAGATAGATAGATAAACAGAACTAACTAACGATAGATAGATCTAACAAACTAATGATAGATAGATAGATAAATAGATAGAACTAACTAACTAACTAACTAACTAACTAACGATAGATAGATAGATAGATAGATAGATAGATAGATAGATAGATAGATAGATAGATAGATAGATAGATAGATCAGACTGAGCTTCTCTGCTGGATTTCTGATTGAATCTTTTCATCGGATCCTGGAACGTTTCATCTGCTCTCACTGCTGGATCTTATAATCGGATGCTTGTCAAACATCTGAGCGGAAAGAGTGTCCATTCAGACTCCATTCTCATGCTGAATGGAGAAGCGTCTGGAGCCTCACATGCACCAAACGGTTTGAGCAGAACCAATTAAATCCTAACTGCGGGGGAAACAAGCACTGCTGCGTCTGTCTCTGAGTATCTGCTGCAATGAGGACTGAAGATCCAGAGAAAGCCAGATCTCCTCTGAGGAAGCAGAAGCCCTGGAGCATCAGTGTTTGTGTGCGTTTCAGAGTGTTTCCACACTGTTATGATGTCTGCAATCGATGAACATTACAGCCACCGATGGGAACTCGACTCACACAAACACACACAAACCAAACGCTTTATTCAAGTCTGAATTCCCACTGAGAGACCCTCAGACTCACAGCAGATACAGTCTCCAACGTCTCCGCCTCTGGCTACAGACAGCACAGATTCCCTCTCCTGATTCTACATCTCCATCGCCCTCATTCACATAACCAGCACAGCCTACACTTTATTGGTATTGATGCTCCATGAAGAACCTTTAACATCCATTAATCTTTCCATTGCACAAAAGAGTCTTTATAGTGGAAATGGTTCTTCATATTATTAAAATGTTCTTCATGCAACGAAAAATGGTTCTTTTAGGAACTGATCACTTAAAGCTTGGTTTCTCCCAAGGTTTTTTCTCCATTTCTGTTACAGATGGAGCTTTGGTTCCTTGCCACTGTCGCCTTTGGCTTGCTTAGTTGGGGACTCTTAATTTCTGGAAGTATTGTTGATTGCACAGATACTATTTGAAGAGAACTGAACTGAGCTGGACGATGACATCACTGAATCAACGATGAACTGACTTTAATTGAAAAATAGACTGTTTACTATTGTCCTCTTGCATTATTGACACTGTTTTCCTGTTTAACACTGTAAAGCTGCTTTGACACAATCTGCATTTTATAAAGCGCTATAGAAATAAAGATGACTTGACTTTAGGAATCTAGAAATGGTTCTTCTATCACATCACTGTGAAAAAAAAAAAAACATTTTGGAACCTTTATTTTAAAGAGTGAGAAGCTTTCTGATGCACAGATCAGAATCTGAAGTTCAGATTATTAAAATATTCTTTTCTTAGGAACTGTTAATTGAAAGGTCTTTTGAGGAATCAAAAATATTTTTTTAATACAGATGGCCAGAAATAAATCTTGGCCGTGGGCCAAAAGCAAATGTTGTATTATATCCAATGATATTATATTAAATTGTATTATATATACACACACAGTGGTACACAGCTAAAAAAGTCAGTTATTTCTATCTTTTGCTGTAGTGTGTCAGTAGGAAATATCAGTTTACATTTCCAAACATTCATTTTGCCATTAATTGTAATAATCCAGTGAGATTTTTGAGATCTGATCTGATCATCATCAGTCTGTCTGGAATGACATGAAGAAACAGAACAAACTGAGACTAAATCCAGAAGAACTGATGCTTCAAGAAACCTACCTGCAAAGCTCCAGAACTGTTAAAAGTTGTGTAAAAATGCTATAAAATGAGGATGCTGTCACAAATAATGTCATAAATAGATTTTCTTTATCAATTAACTTTATTAACTAAATGAAATCAACATTTGGTGTGAGCATCCTTTGTGTTTAAAGCAGCTTTTGCTCTCGGTGCACTTGAGCATAGTTTTTCAGGAGCTTTGCAGGTAGCTTTCTTGAAGCATCTTGGAGATTAGCAGTTTGGGCATCTCTGTTCCTCTTTCTTTCATCTCTTTGTTTTTAAGGGGCTGTTTACACCTGGTCACTTCATACGTTTTTTCTGATCAGACAGCTATGTGATCGTGAAAAGACCAGGTGTAAATGCCCTCTGAAACGCTTTTGAGACGGATTTAAATCCGAACGCTCAAACCACAGGTGTCTGGGCTACATTTCAGACAAAACTGGACAAGTGTAAATGCATCTGGTTGTTGAAACCACATATGCAAATTTTACTCCTCCCAAAATATTAAAATAATGAACGTGTGAGAGTGTTTTATAGGCTATATGGCATTTTATAGTCAGATATGACAGCGCTAATGCAACAAGCATCACCACGGATGAATAGCTGAGTATCTCTTCAGCAAGCCGACGCGCAAACAGCCGCGAATGAAACTGAAAGTAAGTCGCAGACGCTCAACACACAATCATCTTCATTAAAAGTAGTGAGACTAACCTATCTTTCCAGTGCTGATGCTGCACTCTCTCCTGTTGCGGTCTCTGATCTTGAAATTAGCTGATGATGAATAAAATGCAGCACATATCTGTTGCTTTCACTGACATGAATTTGGATTCATATCCGTTTTGCGAAGACACATTTATGTGGCCAAGTGTAAATGGAAATGTTTTAAATCAGATAGATATCCGATCAGAGAAAATGCACAAAGTGACCAGGTGTACACAGGCCCTAAGAGTGCAGTGATTTACTGAATAGAAACAGATGGAGGTGTACCTGTGATGGGCGTGTAGACCTTGGGCTCGATGGTGCCCATGGGTGGAGGCAGCAGTGGGTTGGTGAAGCTGCGCAGGGGGTGTGTGGGCCGCACGCAGGCGGTCGGGATGGTGCGGCTGGGAATCTCTTCAGACCCCGACGGCTCTGACTGCGCCGTGGGAATCAGCGGCTGCTGCTGCGGGGCCAATGGAGCGGCACCCTCCACTGACATCGCTGAGAAAAACACACAACGATTGCAAAGATGAACTTTATGCAAAGGAGAACAAAAAACACCACAGCAGCTAATCATGTGTAAAGATTTGATGCATTTCAAATTTAAATTTGTTTGAGTTTTTTATCTCAAAGCAAATAAATTATATTTTGGGGTCTAAAAGGCAGTTAATATTCTGCAATATTATTGATTTAACTAGACTGAAACCTCAACTGTGAAAAACCTCACCTGATCTGAATAATGACTCTACTGTCTTCTGTAGAGCTGCTTTACAGCTGAAATGTAGATTTAGGGCCAGTTTTAACAACAGCTTGCGTCAGTGCAAACCATCTTTTGTTGTTAAAATAGTACTGTCAGGATTTACTAAGGACTCGCAGTGACGAATTAGCGCTGAAAAGGTGTTATTTTTGCACCTGACCTAATTCAATATGCATTTGCAGGAGTTTCCCTTTCAAAGTCAAAATTTATGGGAGGAGAGTATTAAAATGAATCACACAACAAGATTTACTAATGTTTGCGCTCGTCAAATTACTGGTATTTGTGCCATTATTTAACGCCCAAAAAAGCATGTCTTAAACTATTTTGCTCTTGAAATGGCTGCAATTATTGTTATTAGGAGGAACAGAAAGCGTGGTAGAAGGGAGAGGATTTTTTCCACACGTATTAATTTATTTAGAATGCCATTATCCGAACAAATAGTTTGCCAGACCATGTTATTTTTAATTTGCTTCAGGAAATAAAAGACGACTTGGAACCCTCAACTAGGAGTCACGCAACACCAGCTCTATCAAAACTTCATGCAACCCTTCATTTTTTGGCCTCCGGTTCTTTTCAATATACTGTGGCTTCTTTATTTTTTTATTCTTTATTTGTAACTACACTAATTTGCACTGCGCTTTGTATATTGTGTTGGTCGATATGTAAATGAGATGTTGCGTCTGTGTTCTTTAATTTGCACGGTTGTTAGTAAACCACCTGCAGAAATTTCCACACCCATCGGTGCTGTTTGGAATTGCGCTCTCGCGCTAATTTGCCCTGTTTAGAAAAACTGGCCCTTAATCATCTAACTATTTAGCAGATGTTATCCATAGTGATTTAAAATGACTGAATTTGTTTTGCAACTGATGAATTTTGCAACATAAACACTGTTATTTTCCTGTTTATTACTGTGAAGCTGCTTTGAAAAAATATGTATTGCATAAAGCACTATAGAAAAACATGAAAGATTTGAAAAATAAATTGAAAATGTGACTTTGTTTGAATTAAACACATTCTCATTACTGCTATGCAAAAATGTTCTCATGAATGTAATGCATCTGGATTTTTTTTTTCTTTTGATGGAGCTGAACAGGTTTTGTGCGACTCATTCCATTTCATTTCACTGTAATTAATTCAGATGCAGTTTTCATGCTGACACTGAGAGTTCAGTGTTCTGGTCATTTGAAAACTAAGTTTGAATTCTTCCAGCTGTAATCATGCATATATATGATGATGGTGTATTAGCTGAAGTCAGTCACTGCATTTCATTTGTGTCAGTAGTCATGAACGCTCAAAGTCTCAGCTGAACTTGTCTACCTCAGAGCTGTAGTTTGTGCAGATGTCTGTTACGTGCTCACTAAGAGAAGCTTTGAAAACGGCATTTATTTCAATGATGCAAAGAGACTCGCAGCTGCTGCCAAAGGACCAAATCAAATCAATTTCTTCTGCTGCTAACAAACTCATTTAAAGCGGAGCCTGACACAGAGTGAGACAGCAGGAGGAGCTGCTTCATTCAGCGCCGACTCGTCTCTAAACGACAGGATGAAACAGATGCGTGTGCTGTCTTGTGATTGATCATCCAGTGGTGATGCAGTAACAGAGATGGGTTTTGAAGGTATAAATGAAAGATTATTGTTGTTACAGGAAAATACTATTTCAGTCTAAATTTCATGTTTTTTCAATATGTTATTTGCGAGATAGATAGATAGATAGATAGGTAGGTGTGTTACCGGTAGCGTAACTGCGATCGACGCTCAGCGTGGAGAAAGGTATGGGCCTCAGGGTGAATTTGGGGTGAGTTGTGAATCCGCAGGTGGGCGATGGCAAGATGCCCGGATACTGACTGCTGTCCAGAGTGGGCACTGGGATGGCACTGACCACCGCTGGAACACACAGAAACAAGTCATTCATTACTAGTTACTAATTACATCTTCAACAGTGTAATTAGATTAGAGTAACAACAGTGTAATTAGAGTGCATTTTAAGGTTAGACTTTAAATTTTGACATTAAATCCACTATTGTAGTGTATATAAATGTTCTACAGTCTATACACAGTATTAAGTTTAATTACATAAGAATTAGATAGTAATTAAATTACAGTAACTAATTACTTAGTAACTAGTTACACCCAACACTGGAAACAACACACACACACGTCAGAAACACACCGCATCTCACCACAACATCCAGAAATCAGAAATGAATGAGGTCTATTTTAGGAGTCTTTCTGGCGCTGAACTGCTAACCCAGGCTTCTCTATTTGGGTGATTCTATCCGATCATTAATCTCGCTTAAATATTTAAACACCTACAAGAGAAAAAGTGTTTAGAATTCAGACCCTTGCAAGCAAAATGTGGACCCCCATTAGTCTGTTTTAAATTCCTCAATAACGGCGATCCATCGAAAGGAGCGGATGGAAAACAGCAGAATCCCATCAGGAGCTGAAGAGGAATCCATATGGACTCATTCAACATTCTCTGAACAAAACAACATCAGGATACAGTACATGAGTGATGATGATGATGATGATGATGATGATGATGATGATGATGCAGTAAAATGCAGTAAGTGGCTACACTACTGCAGCACTACAGCTTCACCAGAGCACAAGAGCGCTGACCTTGACATTGAAAACCTCACAGATAGAGAGGCGAGACTGAGAAATTGCCTGAAGTGTTGAGATTTCTATCTACTAAACTGCCCCAGACAAGCAACTGCTGATTGACTGCAAACTCTCTGTGTGTGTGTGTGTGTGTGTGTGTGTGTGTATGTGAGTGTGTGTGTGTGTGTATGTGTGTACGTGTGTGTGTGTGTGTGCGTGTGTGTGTCTGAGAGAGGTTTTGCCTACAGTTGTTTGCATCCAAATGTTTCAGGGTAGAAAACCTGAACTCACCAGCAGCTAACAGCCAAGACAATAACACATCTTCATGAAAACCCTCAAATGCAGGTTTTTATACACATGTACAGTGGGGCAAAAAAGTATTTAGTCAGCCACCAATTGTGCAAGTTCTCCCACTTAAAAAGATGAGAAAGGCCTGTAATTTTCATCATAGGTATACCTCAACTATGAGAGACAAAATGAGAAAAAAAAAAATCCAGAAAATCACATTGTAGGATTTTTAAAGAATTTATTTGCAAATTATGGTAGAAAATAAGTATTTGGTCAATAACAAAATTTCATCTCAATACTTTGTTATATACCCTTTGTTGGCAATGACAGAGGTCAAACGTTTTCTGTAAGTCTTCACAAGGTTTTCACACACTGTTGCTGGTATTTTGGCCCATTCCTCCATGCAGATCTCCTCTAGAGCAGTAATGTTTTGGGGCTGTCGCTGGGCAACACAGACTTTCAACTCCCTCCAAAGATTTTCGATGGGGTTGAGATCTGGAGACTGGCTAGGCCACTCCAGGACCTTGAAATGCTTCTTACGAAGCCACTCCTTCGTTGCCCGGGCGGTGTGTTTGGGATCATTGTAATGCTGAAAGACCCAGCCACGTTTCATCTTCAATGCCCTTGCTGATGGAAGGAGGTTTTCACTCAAAATCTCACGATACATGGCCCCATTCATTCTTTCGTTTACACGGATCAGTCGTCCTGCTCCCTTTGCAGAAAAACAGCCCCAAAGCATGATGTTTCCACCCCCATGCTTCACAGTAGGTATGGTGTTCTTTGGATGCAACTCAGCATTCTTTCTCCTCCAAACACGACAAGTTGAGTTTTTACCAAAAAGTTCTATTTTGGTTTCATCATTCTCCCAATCCTCTTCTGGATCATCCAAATGCTCTCTAGCAAACTTCAGTCGGGCCCGGACATGTACTGGCTTAAGCAGGGGGACACGTCTGGCACTGCAGGATTTGAGTCCCTGGCGGCGCAGTGTGTTACTGATGGTAGCCTTTGTTACTTTGGTCCCAGCTCTCTGCAGGTCATTCACTAGGTCCCCCGTGTGGTTCTGGGATTTTTGCTCACAGTTCTTGTGATCATTTTGACCCCACGGGGTGAGATCTTGCGTGGAGCCCCAGATCGAGGGAGATTATCAGTGGTCTTGTATGTCTTCCATTTTCTAATAATTGCTCCCACAGTTGATTTCTTCACGCCAAGCTGCTTACCTATTGCAGATTCAGTCTTCCCAGCCTGGTGCAGGTCTACATGGTGGAGTTTGGAGTTGGACTGTTTGAGGTTGTGGACAGGTGTCTTTTATACTGATATCGAGTTCAAACAGATGCCATTAATACAGGTAATGAGTGGAGGACAGAGGAGCCTCTTAAAGAAGAAGTTACAGGTCTGTGAGAGCCAGAAATCTTGCTTGTTTGTAGGTGACCAAATACTTATTTTATAGAGGAATTTACCAATTAATTCTTTAAAAATCCTACAATGTGATTTTCTGGATTTTTTTTTCTCATTTTGTCTCTCATAGTTGAGGTATACCTATGATGAAAATTACAGGCCTCTCTCATCTTTTTAAGTGGGAGAACTTGCACAATTGGTGGCTGACTAAATACTTTTTTGCCCCACTGTACATTTAACATCTTCATTTTCATCTTCACATATTCTATATTTAAATGTGAGGATTGTAATTTCCCTGGTGATTAGGAGATTGATTTACAGACCTCATATGTAACTACTAAGAGGTGAAGATGAAAATGAAGATGTTAAATACACTGCGTTCCAAATTATTATGCAAGTTACATATCAATAGGATTTTGGTACAATAAAGAGTCAGATTTTTGTTTGTGTGGTTTTTCACATCTTTTTAGTTAACTGGTATCAATCTCAGACAGGTTTGTTCAATAGTTTGCCAGTTCTTCTTAGGTAAATGGAAACCCTACTTAAAGAGGTTGTTCCACATTATTAAGCAAGTCACAGTTCTCATGAAATATGGTGAGGAAGAAAGATCTTTCTGAAGATGAAAAGTATGAAACAATGCAATGTCTTGCAAAAGGCGTCAAAACAAACAATATTTTGCGAAAAGCAAATAGAAATTATTGAACTGTCAAAAGATTTGTGAGTGACTTAGAGCACAGAAGATCTTGGTCAGATAAAGATTTATTAAGGAAAGTTTCTGTCAAACAAATGAACTGTATTGTAATAGCAGCTGTAAAAAAGCCACTGCTGAGCAGCAAACAGGTGTTTGAAGCTACTGGAGTCTCAAGATCCTCTTCATGCAGACTGACAGCTGTGTGTAAAGCTGCGTTTCAGTCACTGCTAACCAAACCTCACAAAGAGAAACCTGCACGGTGGCTGTAGAAACACATTTTCAAACGGTTTAGCTCCAGGGTATTTATGCAGCATGGCAAAGTGTGTTGTCCTGCATGAAAATCCTTTTATTTCCGAGAGCACTATTCTTCATTTTATACCACAGCAGAATATGGTCAGTTATGAACTCCACATATCTTGCAGAAGTCATTTTTACACCCTAAAATGACCTTACATCTCACTTCCCAATATTCCAACCCAAATCATCACCCACCGCCTCCTTGCTGATGCTGCAGTCTCATTGGAATAGGATGGCCATTTATCAACTATCAGAAATCCATTTATCTGGAGCATCCATTGTACTGCAGCATTTGTAAGTGAATAAAACTATATAAAAACAAGTCTTCATGTGTTTCTACAGCCACCGTGCAGGTTTCTCTTTGTGAGGTTTGGTTAGCAGTGACTGAAACGCAGCTTTACACACAGCTGTCAGTCTGCATGAAGAGGATCTTGAGACTCCAGTAGCTTCAAACACCTGTTTGCCGCTCAGCAGTGGCTTTTTTACAGCTGCTATTACAATACAGTTCATTTGTTTGACAGAAACTTTCCTTAATAAATCTTTATATGACCAAGATCTTCTGTGCTCTAAGTCACTTACAAATCTTTTGACAGTTCAATAATTTCTATTCGCTTTTTGCGAAATATTGTTTATTTTGACACCAATGAATCATCTGATCTTTTCCTTCAAGTCCAACAATATCATTGATAACTATCGTTTTAGTTACTGTTATAGTTAGCCTTATTGTCACATTTATTGTTATACTTATTGCTATAGTCACTGCTATGGTTATAAGTATTTTTTTTGTTACAGTTATTGTTATTATCATTATGGTTATTGTTATTGCTATTGTTATCGTTATAGTGAAGGTCATAGTTATTATCATTATAGTTTTTGTATTGTTATAGTTATGGTTATTATTCGTTATTATGGTTATAGTTGTTATTGTTAAATGTTATTGCTACAGATATTGCTATAGTTATTGCTGAGTTATTATATTTACAGCTATAGATATTGTTAAAGTTATAGTTATCGTTATTATTGTAGTTATAGCTATTTTTATTGTTGTAGTTATGTTTATACTTATGGTTATCATTATGGTTATTATTACTGCTGTTCTTATAGTTATCATAATTGCTATAGTTATTGTTATAGTTATTATTACATTTATAGCTATAGTTATTGTTAAAATTATGGTTACAGTCAGTTATAGTTATTATTGTAGTTATAGTTATCATTATAGTTATATCTATTGTTATTGTTATGGTTATTACGAACATTATTGTTATAGCTGTCGTTATAGTTTTCGTAATTGCTATAGTTATTGTTATAGTTATTATTACATTTATAGCTATAGTTATTGTTAAAATTATGGTTACAGTCAGTTATAGTTATTATTGTAGTTATAATTATCATTATAGTTATACCTATTGTTATTGTTATGGTTATTACTAACATTATTGTTATAGCTGTCGTTATAGTTATCATAATTGCTATAGTTATTGTTATAGTTATTACATTTATAGCTATAGTTATTGTTAAAATTATGGTTACAGTCAGTTATAGTTATTATTGTAGTTATAGATATACCTGTTGATATTGTTATGGTTATTATTAACATTATTGTTATAGCTGTCGTTATAGTAATCGTAATTGCTATAGCTATTGTTATAGTTATCTTTAGAGTTATAGCTATTGTTAGGGTTATTGTTATCATTACAGTAATCATCTGATCTTTGGCTTTGAGTCCATCAAGATCCAAATAAAATGAGAAACTGATCATGGTTTGTGTGGAGAGAATCTACATTCAGTTTCTGTTCATCAGATGCGTCAGAAGATCTCGTTAGAGTATCTTTGTTAATTATGCAGCGTTAAGTTTCTTCTATCTGAACTCTTTCACTCGTGACTTTCGTATCCCACCCTCTTATTTCCTCTCAAAACTCCACTTCCTTCCAACGATTGCCATTTCTCCCAATCATTAATCCATGCTTTCTATTCCCAGAGGAGGAGATGAAGCCCCTTTCATGTGGTTTGGGAGCAGGAAGGAGGTGCATAATGAACGATCGTCTCTTCGGCAGAATCGCGGCAGGAGGCGCTCCTGTGACTGACGGGAATCAGACGCAGCCGAGCGAGACATCTGTGAGGATCACATGAAGAATCAAAGCCCATGACACCTGATCGTCACCCAAACCACACAAAACAAACCCTTCAATAAGACATCCGGCTCATCTCCTCCTTTCACACTGAGGATCGTCACCCTTCAGGAACGTCTGCTCGTTTGGGCTGAACTGGGTAAACTGGAATCAGGGTCACACACACAGCACTGAATAACTGCTGGAAATCCCATTTCTCTCTGTATGTGAATCACACTGTGACTTCTGCAGAGTCAGCTTTAGAAAAGCATCTTCTCCCTGTGATTTCAGGGGTCTCTCTGCTCAGAGTCATGAATGAGGTCAGCGTGTGATGAGAATGAGGAGCTCAGTTTGTCTGTATGGCCGCTGCAGCTCAGGACTAAAACACACTGAAGGGCCGTTCACAGAAAGAACGATAACTATAACCACTATATTTTAATATCACTCTAACTCAAAGGCAGCAGCAGAGTCTGCATCACACCCTATAACGATAACGAGGAACAATATCACTAGAATCACTATTACTATGTTTTTTTAACAGCAAAAAAAAAAAAACAAAAAAAACAATGAGAATCCACCTGACTTAATTATTTAAAGCAACAGACAACAAAAAACTACAGAATGTTTAGAATGAAAAGCTGATTGTTACTGTTATAGTTATTGCTATATTCACTGTTATCATTATAGTTATCGTTTTTGTTATAGATATGGTAATAGTCATAGATATCATTATTGTTGTTGTGGTTATTGTTATTATGTTTATAGTTATTGCTACCATTATAGTTATCTTTATAGCTGTAGTTACAGTTATTGTTATAGTTAGCATATTTGTACAGTTATAAAATTAATGTCATTGTTGTAGTTATAGTTATTGTTATTATTATAGTTATAGCATTATTGTTATAGTTACGATTATAGTTATTGTTATTATTGATTATTGTGTAGTTAGTTATCGTTATTATGTTACCATTATCATTATTGACATTATTATTATGATATACTAGTTTTTGTAATGACTATAGTTACAGTTATAGTTATCATTGTATTTATAGGTATTGCTATGGTTATTTGTTATTGTCATTACTATAGTTATTGTTAAAGTTAAGGTTATATTTGAAGTTATCATTTTATATCAGTAAATGTTATTGTTATAGTTATCATTATGGCTATCGTTATTGTTAAAGTTATAGTTATCATCATCATTATCATTGTAGTTATTGTTAAAGTTATCATTATTGTTAAAGTTACAGTTCTAGTCATGGTTCTAGTTATCGTTATCACTATTGTTGCAACTATAGTTATATCTATTGTTATAGTTATGGTCATAGTTATTGCTGTAGTTAGTATTACTGTTATTGTTATCGCTACAGTTATAGTTGTTGTTACCATTATTGTTGAAGTTATAGTATAGTTTTTGTTAAAGTTCTGATTATATTTATATTTATAGTTATTGTTATCATTAATCTTATATCAGTTAATGTTATAGTTATCATTATCAGTAATACTATAGTTATCATTATGGCTATCGTTATTGTTAAAGTTATGGTTATAGTTATAGTTATCATCATCATTATCATTGCAGTTATTGTTATAGTTATCACTATCGTTAAAGCTATGGTCATAGTCATGATTCTAGATATCATTATCACTATTGTTGCAATTATAGTTATATCTGCTGTTATAGTTATGGTTATAGTTCTTACCGTAGTTAATATTACTGTTATTGTTATTGCTATAGTTATAGTTGTTGTTACCATTACCGTTGAAGATATAGTTGTTTGATATTGTTACAGTCATCTTTATAGTTATAGGTATGGTTATAGTTGTGATTCTAGTTATCATAATCACTCTCGTTGTAATTAGTTATATTTATAGCTATAGTTATCAGTTATGTTTTTTGTTGTAAACAGGCGTTAAATGTTTGAACGCAGTGGCTCACGTGTGTTGCTGGGCTGAGAGTCCATGGGAATCATCATCTTGGTTCGTGTGGCTCTGCGTGCGGCTAACGATCGCTCTAACGTGGAAATGCTGCTGGAAGCCTCATCCCCGTCTGCACCTGAAGAAGAGAACCAAACCTTTAGCCGCTGAAACACACACACACACTATATAACACATACACACACACACACTATTTAACACACACACACACACACACTCACACACACTATTTAACACACACACACACACACACACACACACACACACACACAAACATTTGTTTCGCTATCCTTGTGGGGACATTCATAGGCGTAATGGTTTTTCTACTGTACAGACCGTATATTCTATTGCCCTACACCTAAACTTAGCCCTCACAGGAGACTTTCTGCATTTTTAGATTTTCAAAAAACTTCATTCTGTGTGATTTATAAGCTTCTTTACCCGTGGAGACCTCAATTTAGGACCCCACCGTGACACGAGTCCCCATGAGTCTGTGTGTATTCAGGTTTAAGTCCCCACCGGGATATAAAAACAGCTACACAGACACACACACACAGACACACATGCACACACACACACACACACATGCGCGCACACACACACATGGTCTCACCTGAGTGGCTGCTCTTGCTGCCCATCTGGCTCTCTGATTGGCTGTGGCTGACCGGCGCCATCTCTTGGCAGCTCTGGATGGGCGACTCGTGGCCGGAGGGGGCGGAGCTCGAGGGCTTCTCCATGTTCTTCAGCTCCATCTCCTCATGGTGGATCCAGAGGTCAGGAGGTCGCAGGTCTTTCTGACTGCCCTTCCGCTTCCCTGCGCTGTGTGTCGCACGTTTCCTACAGGAACACAGAGACATATTATATTATATTATATTATATCATATTATATTATATTTAGTGCTGGTAAATGATTAATCACGATTAACTGCATCCAAAATAAAAGTTTTTGAGTACATACTATATGTGTACTGTGTATATTTATTATGCATATATAAATACACACACATGCATGTATATATTTAAGAAAATATGTTATGTTTATATATTAAATATATTTATATATAATATAAATTATATGAATATAAATATACACATGTAAATATTTTCAAAATATATACAGTTTGTGTGTGTCTTTATATATTGTATACATAATAAATATACACAGTACACACACATAAATTACATAAACAAAAACTTTTATTTTGGTTGTGATTAATCGTAGCCCAGCACTAATATTATATTATGTTATATTATAATTGTTTTGTCAATGTAAATCAAGTGAATACAGTATCTCACAAAAGTGAGTACACCCCTCACATTTCAGCAACCATTTTATTATATCTTCTCAAGGGACAATACTATAGAAATGAAACTTGGATATATTTTAGAGTAGTCAATGTGCAACTTGTATAGCAGTAAAGATTTACTGTCCTCTGAAAATAACTCAACATACAGCCATTATTGTCAAAAAAGCTGGCAACAAAAGTGAGTACACCCTAAGTGATAACAGCTATACGTCGTTTAACCATGCAAAGCCACATGTCCTATTCATCATGTTCATGTTCTTGTCTGCTTGACAGGACTATACAAATTTGTGTATCTTGTATTAGAGCAGTTAAAATTTGGTGCTTTGAGTACAATTCTCTCATAATGACCACTGGATGTTCAACATGGCACCTCGTGGCAAAGAACTCTCTGAGGATTTGAGAATTAGAATTGTTGCTCTCCACAAAGATGGCCTAGGCTATAAGAAGATCAGTAACACCCTGAAACTGAGTTACAGTACAGTGGTCAGTGTCACACAGAGGTTTTCCAAGACGGGTTCCACTCGGAACAGGCCTCGCAAGGGTCGACCAAAGAAGTTGAGTCCTCGTGGTGTGTGTCAGGTGCAGAAGACGACTTCAAAAAAACAGATGCATGAGTGCTGCCAGCATTGCTTTAGAGGTTGCAGAAGTGAAAGGACAGCTTGTCAGTGCTCAGACCATACGCCACACACTGCAACAAGTCAGTTTGCATGGCCGTCGTCCCAGAAAGAAGCCTCTTCTGAAGCTGACTCACAAGAAAGCCTGCAAACAGTTTGCTGAAGACAACCTGTCCAAGAGCATGAATTACTGGAACCATGTCCTGTGGTCTGATGAGACTCAGATAAACTTGTTTGGCTCAGATGGTGTCCAGCATGTGTGGTGACGCCCTGGTGAGGAGTATAAAGAAAACTGTGTCTTACCTACAGTCAAGCATGGTGGTGGTAGCATCATGGTCTGGGGCTGCATGAGTGCTGCTGGTACTGGAGAGCTGCGGTTCATTGAGGGAAACATGGATGCCAACATGTACTGTGACATTCTGAAGCAGACCATGATGTCCTCCCTTCAGAAACTGGATTTTCCAACATGATAATGACCCCAAACACACCGCCAAGATGACAACTGCCTTGTTGATGAAGCTGAAGGTGAAGGTGATGGAGTTGCCAAGTATGTCTCTAGACCTGAACCCTATTAACCACATGAGGGTCATCCTCAAGCTGAAGGTGGAGAAGCACCATGTGTCTAACATCCAGCAGCTCCGTGCAGGCCCGTAGCCAGCTATGAGGCCGCCGAGGTCCGGACCTCGGTTAATATTTCATGTTCAAAAATAAAATTTGTTCTCTGATTGACTAATTTGCTGTTAAAATCCTCATATGAATATCTGCATGACATGTATAATTCAGTTTAGACAGTTTGCAAGAATTTTAGCATCCGTGGAATGAAAATGATCGCTGTGAGACGCTGGCGGAGTGAACTTGAGAGAGCAGTGATGAGTGAGGACACGGGTGCAGCCTTCGTGTTGCCAGATCCAGCTATTATAAGCATGTTTAGACTTGCATTTTCCACTTAATTTGACACTTTAGAAAGTTAATAAGGTAGAAAATTGTAGTTTAGGGTCAGAGATATCTTTATCCTATCTTATTTGTAAAAGATTTGATATAGTTTCAGTTTATTTTTATTTAGGCTATTTTCGTGTTCAATAGCAATATCACTGCATCGCCGGCACTCAAACTGACAGTACTCAAAAAAGCCCATGGACAGGTTATTGCTGACAGGACACGACATTTGGTAAGGAAAACGCAAAATTATCATTATATTATCTGTCAGAAACGTTATCAAAATTGTCAAAAACAGTATTTAACACTAGTACACATATCTAGTTACATAATGAAATGAACGCAAACACTAGCCATGAAGAAGACTATGCAATGTCATTCAGTATAGTAGTTAAATTTTCACAAATCATGTTATAAACATTCATAAGAGCACTAGACAATGTTATCAGCTGTACAGCAATGGTTATTAACTATAACAGTAATATATTGTTGCATGAATAATAAACAACTGATAAAATTATCCACCCCTAACTAGGCTATAGTTAGTATTTACAAATTTTGATGCAATAAATGGGGTATGATTTAAAAATGATCATCCCTCCAAAACAGAGAAAACATCTTTCACAAACATCTACGTCTGTCTCTTTCAAAGTATTTACAGTGTACATAATGAGTTGTATTTGTATTTGTTTGTTATTATAGCACAATTCTTTAATACACCCCCCCTTCCGGACCTCACTAATTTTCAAAGCCTAGCTACGGCCCTGGCTCCGTGATGTCATTATGGAGGAGTGGACGAGGATCCCAGCAACAACCTGCAGCTCTGGTCAATTCCAAGCCCAGGAGGATTAAAGCAGTGCTAGATAACAGTGGTGTCCCTACAAAATATTGACACTTTGGACACAGTTTTGACATGTTCACTTAGGGTGTACTCATTTTTGTTGCCAGTTATTTGGACAATAATGGCTATATGTTTAGAGGACATATAGTGAGTACAGTATAATATAAGTTATATTTAGAGGACAGTAAATGTGTACTTCTATACAAATTGCACATTGACTACTCTAAAATATATCCCAGTTTCATTTGTGTAGTATTGTCGCTTGAGAAGGTATACTAAAATTTTTGCTGAAATGTGAGGGGTGTACTCACTTTTGTGAGATACTATAAATACATGAATCCATATCAGACTCCCATCGTGTGATCTGTCTCTCTCTCTCTCTCTCTCTCTCACACACACACACACACACAGACACACACAGACACACACAGGTAATAATATCACAGTTCTTATTTTGGAATCATAATGATGTTGTTTGTCTGCAGAGCTGCTGCTCTCAGACTGATCTGTTGTGAAGTGTGTGTGTGTGTGTGTGTGTGTGTGTTTGGCAGGTGTTAATGAGGTCTGAATTTGTGGCATCTCACCTTCACACAGACACAGTCTCACACACACTTATCTAGAACACACCTCAGCTGGTTAATGTCATCATTGGAAACACTGATGAAGTCACACGTGTGTCAGTAATCATTAGTCTTTAGTGTAACCAATGCCTGTTAACTCTTTCCCTGGCCTTCCATGTTTTCACTGTCAGGGTTTTTCCTGCATAGAGAATTATGAGGCGGCCGCTTCCGCCAAATTTTGTGCCGCTGTACCGACGAAACATGCTACCTATCAGATTGTGCTACCAATGATATATTTGCATTCTTTTAAGGGTAAGTTTAGGGTAAGGGTAGGTGTGGACTGGTAGGTTTAGGGTAGGGGTAGATATGGACATTTAAAAAAAGCTTCAAACCACATGAATAAGATGCTGGTAGCACAATCTGATAGGTAGCATTTTTCGCTATCGATATGTGCTACCTATCTTTTTAATGGGAGGTAGCACAATCTGGGCGGGTAGCACAAATCGTCAGAACACCGCCTCTGGTTGTGACAAAACTCAGGCAGGCAGTCACGCGCAAGCATCACTGAACAGCGTCCATTAGAGCTTTTAGTTCATGTTTGAAAAAAATACTGATATTTTTATACAAGTTTACTTGATATTTCTTTACACAGAATCATCATTTCTATTCATTTTCCACTGATTTACGTGATCTGATGAGCATTAACTCAAATTACGCAATAATTTCTGTATGAATGAGTGAATGGCGCAGACGCGCAGTTTTGTTTACTACACACATACTGAAGCGTGTGACGCATGCTGTGATTTCAGCGTCTGCCGTCTCACTAAATGACGACATAAATACATGAACAACATCTCCAGAACTGCTCTGAGAGTCCATCCATGAGTAATTTACCATTTCATTTGAGTAGCGTCACACTGTACTGTAAAGGTATTCACGCCAACCCGTCAAAATAAAACTTTGGTTAACTTGCAGGACTGCTACTACTAGGCTACTACTAAAATTATTAAAACGTATTATTTTTTTATTTTTTTTTAAGTAATGATAAAACAAAATTTCTTCCATGTTTTAATTTTAATAGTAAATCCCCTTTGTTTGCCAAAATAAATAAATAAAGTTTGATTTTCAATAATTTAAAGATAAATGAAATTAATGTTTTATGCATTTGATAACTAGACATAACAGAATTTCTTAGGAAAAAGAAAACATTTCATAAGGCTATTTTAAGAATAAATTTGAATAAATTAATTTGTTTTTATAAGTTCAAATTAGTTATTAATTAGACATGCTACAACACAGAATTTGATAACAATAAACACGCTGAAAGAAAATAAAATATTTCATAGGGCCCTAAACATGTAATTTTTGTTAAAACTTTTAATAAACTAATGTGTCGTTTTATGTATTAGACATGCTTTTTGATTAATAAAATATAATTTAACTATTAAAAAGGATTCCAGAAAAATTAGAAAGGAATTTGGAAAAAAATAAAACAGAATTTTATGAAAAAATAAATCAGGTTTCATAGGGCCTTATATTTAATATATATTTAATATATATTAAATAAGTATATGTTTAATAAGTATATGGTTTGTATGTTATGTTCATTAGATTTGGGGTATTTTCATTACAATAAAGAATGTTTACATGAGAAATGCCAAGCTGGTATAACTATTAGCTTAGTATTAAAAACTACAAATAACTTACTTCAACAACATTATATGACCAAAATCCACATTAGTTATTAAGTTAGTAAGTTATTACAAACACTCGATGCTGGTTTGAAGTGAGATTTGAGTAAAAGCTTACTATTAATTTTACAAAAAGCCTTAGCTTGATGCTAATGTTAGCTCTAATGCACCTGTTACCCTGCTGCGATTGCATTTTATGATGTATCAGAAGAATTCACGTAAGGTTGTAAGAAAATGTTTTGTTTTCTGGAAAGACACTTTACGTGGATAAATGTATATTGGATCAAAGCAAAGTGGACCAGGAGACTACAAGGAGTGGATAAAGATTTTCAGTTTCACGAAGTGTGAAATTTGTGCACATGATCAGGATGGTACCACATCCCCCTCATTTTGAGCCAGGAAAAACCCTGACTGTTATATGGTAGGGGGCGCTATCACACATCTTCTGATAGAGTACTGAATCTCCAGATCAAAACAGGGCAAAGAAGAAGCAGAAACAAGCAATCATGCATGTAAGCTGATCCATAAAAAAAGTAAAATAATAATAATAATAATAATAAAAAAAGTAAGCATAAAAACTAGAATAAATGTTTTTTTTGTTTGTTTTGTTTTGTTTAAAGGGGTCATGAACTGAGAAACCAAAATTCTCTTGATCTCTTGACATGTAAGAGGTCATTGTACTGAATAAACATCCTGTAAGTTTCAGAACTCAAATCTTTCTCTTACAACTATATTATATGTGACCCTGGAGCACAAAAGCAGTCTTAAGTAGCACAGGTATATTTGTAGCAATAGCCAAAAATACATTGTATGGGTCAAAATGATAGATTTTCTTTTATGCCAAAAATCATTAGGATATTAAATAAAAATCATGTTCCATGAAGATATTTTGTAAATCTCCAACCGTAAATATATCAAAACTCGGCCAAAAAAAAAATCTCGGCCAAATATTGTTCTAACAAAACATACATCAATGGAAAGTGTATTTAGCTCTCAGATGATGTATTAATCTCAATTTCAAAAAATTAACCCCATTAACCCCATGTTTTGTGGTCCAGGGTCACATATTATATTATATTATATTATATTATATTCTCGTTAGTCTAAAAACAGCTTATATTAAAGGCAATCTGCCAAAACGACAGCTTGTTGAATGTTCTACTCTATGATGTAATAGTGTGAATAAGCCCCGCCTCCACAGAAGATGATCAATGCCTGCTTCTACATCACTGCCTGATTAGCCCCGCCCACTGATTCTACAGCACTGCCTGTTCAGCCCCGCCCACCTATTTTACAGCACTGCCTGATTAGCCCCGCCCACCGATTCTACAGCACTGCCTGTTCAGCCCCGCCCACCTATTCTACAACACTGCCTGATTAGCCCCACCCACCGATTCTACATTGCTGCCTGTTTAACCCCGCACACATATTGTACAGCAGTGCCTGTTTAATCTCGCCCTCCGATTCTACATCGCTGCCTGTTCAGCCCCATCCACCTATTTTACAACAATGCCTGATTAGCCCCGCCCACCGATTCTACAACGCCGACTGTTTAGCCCCGTCCACCAATTGTACAGCACTGCCTGATTAGCACTGCCCACCGATTCTACATCGCTGCCTGCTCAGCCCCGCCCACCTATTCTACAGCACTGCCTGATTAGCCCCGCCCACCGATTCTACATCACTGCCTGTTCAGCTCCACCCACCTATTCTACAACACTGCCTGATTAGCCCCGCCCACCGATTCTACATCACTGCCTGTTCAGCTCCACCCACCTATTGTACAACACTACCTGATTAGCCCCGCCCACCGATTCTACAACGCTGCCTGTTTAGCCCCGCCCACCAATTCTACACCAGGCCCCGCCCACATATTCTAAAGCAGTGCCTGTTTAACCCCGCCCACCTATTCTACAGCACTGCCTGATTAGCCCCGCCCACCGATTCTACATTACTGCCTGTTCAGCCCCGGCCACCTATTCTAAAAACACTGCCTGTTTAGCCCCGCCCACCTATTCTACAGCACTGCCTGATTAGCCTCGCCCACCTATTCTACAACACTGCCTCTTCAGCCCCGCCCACCTATTCTACAACACTGCCTCTTCAGCCCTGCCCACCTATTCTACAGCACTGCCTGATTAGCCCCGCCCACCGATTCTACAGCACTGCCTTTCAGCCCCGCCCACCTATACTACAACACTGCCTGATTAGCCCCGCCCACCGATTCTACAACTCCGACTGTTTAGCCCCGGCCACCAATTCTACATCAGGCCCCGCCCACATATTCTATAGCAGTGCCTGTTTGGCCCCGCCAACCAATTCTACAGAACTGCCTGTTCAGCCCCGCCCACCGATTCTACATCGCCGCCTGTTTAGCCCCGCCCACTGATTCTACATCAGACCCCACCCACCTATTCTACAGCGCTGCCTGTTTAGCCCCGCCCACCAATTCTGTGAGGAATATACGCTGTCAAACATACACAACTATTAGCCAATCATAGCAGTGGACGTTTACTTCTGAGTCTACAATCTGCCACGACTGTTCAAACAGAGCGTTCTGATGAGGGGGGTTAAAACAGGACAGAAAATAGCTTATTACTTCTAAATTATGTTTTTTGTTTTATGTAAAAACCTTGATAACATTAAAAGTGAACTTCAGAGAACAGTACAAAAAAACAAAACAAAAAACAACAACAACAACAACAACAACAACAAAAAAATAACAAAGGCAGTTCACGGCCCCTTTAAAAGCAGAGGCTCTGTTCTTTCTTTGACATTTTGCATGTTCAGATATTCACACAGCAAAATATTCTGGCAGCCACGAAAGTTTTGTGAAAATGTTTTTAAAAAATGCTGGTAAAAGAGTTAAAACACTGACAAAACTATGGCCTTCAGACACATTATGTTACGTATTAAGTTAATTTCATTAGCAGACACACTTACAGCATCTAAAGTGACTTATAAATGTGGAGTACAACTATATTATATGTGACCCTGGACCACGAAAGCAGTCTTAAGTAGCACAGGTATATTTGTAGCAATAGCCAAAAATACATTGTATGGGTCAAAATGATTGATTTTCTTTTATGCCAAAAATCATTAGGATATTAAATAAAAATCATGTTCCATGAAGATATTTTGTAAATCTCCTACCGTAAATATATCAAAACTTAATTTTTGATTAGTAATATGCATTGCTAAGAACTTAATTTGGACAACTTTAAAGGCGATTTTCTCAATATTTAGATTTTTTTGCACACTTAGATTCCAGATTTTCAAATAGTTGTATCTCAGTCAAATATTGTTCTAACAAACCATACATCAATGGAAAGCGTATTTAGCTCTCAGATGATAAATTAATCTCAATTTCAAAAAATTGACCCCTATGACTGGTTTTGTGGTCCAGGGTCACATATTATATTATATTATATTATATTATATTATATTATATGAACTCACTTTCTCTGCTGGGCGGACGAGCGGCGGGTGCAGATCAGGGCGACGATCACCACCACAACCACAGTAACGGCTCCCACAGAAACAACGATGATGACCAGCAGGTTACTGTTCTTCTGCGGCGTCACGCTGCCATGCGGCGGCCGCATCTGACCGATCGGAGGCTCTAAAACCAACAATCAAATCAGCACCTCAACATTAGCACCTTTTTGTGTGTGTGTGGTCCCCTGTGTTCATCAGCACTTCAGATAAATGAAATATTTTGATTAAAATAAGTCCTGCTTCACACACATCTTGTTCAGTCACTTAAAGGTACGGTTCAATTTCATCATCATTTACTCTCCCTTGTGTCGCTCCAAACTTGCATGAGTTTCTTTCTTATGTTGAGGACAAAAGAAGATATTTTGAAGAATATTTGTGACCTCCATAGAAAGGAAAAATACTATGGAAGTCAATGGCTACCGTCATCTGTTTGATCACACATATTCTTCAAATATTCTTCTTTTGTGTTCAACAGATTAAATTTACACAGGTTTGGAATGACATGAGAGTCAATGCAAATGTCAAGTTTATTTATAGAGCACAATTTAAAACAACTTAGGGTTGATCAAAGTGATTTACATTGATGCAAGTATAACAACATTCAAGACAAGACAAACAATAAAAGAGATTATATTAATCCCAATTATATTAAGCCAAAGAAAAGAAGAGTTTTTAACTTGTTTTTAAAATCAGAAAGTGTTTGAGCAGTTCTAACGCATAATGGAAGGCTATTTCACAGTTTAGGTGCAATAACAGAAAAAGAGTAAGTAAATGATGGCCTGAATTTTCATTTTTGGGTGAACTGTCCCTTTAAAACACAAGTCATGAACGCCAGTGTATGATAACTGCTGACTTCTGCATCTATGAGCTGATCATGTTTATAGATGATCTCTAATCATCTTGTTGCTTGGCAACTGTAATCAGTCCACAGGCGACTGAGCTTAAGAACTCAAACGAGGAATTAATATGAGTTTACTGTGATTATGACTGTTAAAAGGGTAATTATTTTACTATTTATTTTATGCTTTATTGCATACGCAAATTAATATTCTACACCACTTTGATCACACACATTCACACATACACGTGCCCTCATGTTTAATAATTGTGCTTTGCATATTTACGTCTTTTGAAACACATTTGTTTATTAATTTATTTGTAAAAAAATGTATTTTTATACCTTTATATATTCTATATGTTTACACTATCATAAGACTGGGGTCAGTTTTTGTAAGAAGTCTCTTCTGCTCACCAAGGCTGCATTTATGTGATCAAAAATACAGTAAAAACATGAAATATTATTATAATGTAAAATAGCTGTTTTCTATGTGAATATCTGTTAAACTGCAATTTATTTTTGTGATCAAAGCTGAATTTTCAGCATCATTACTCCAGTCTTCAGTGTCACGTGATCCTTCAGAAATCATTCTAATATGCTGATTTGCTGCTCAAGAAACATTTCTGATTATTATCAATGTTGAAAACAGTTGTGCTGCACAATATTCTTGTGGAAACTGTGATACATTTTATTTTTCAGGATTCACAGATGAATAGAAAGTTCAAAAGAACAGCATTTATTTAATCTTTTGTAACATTATAAATGTTTTCACTGGCACTTCTGGTCAATTTAATGTGTCCTTGATGAATAAATGCATTAATCAGAAATGCAGTAGTGTATTTCTGAGATGAACAGCACATTAAACGAGCAGAAGATTCAGAGCACAGAATAAATTACAGATAAAGAGGAAAGTCATTTCTTAGGTGGAGGAGGTTACTGATGAAGGATTCTGAAGACAAACATCATTATTTCTTCAGATTATTGTCACTGATGAATCATTCACATTAAGATCAGGAACATGACTTAACACAGTAAGTAAAGTCAGTGTTGACCTTGATTTTGTGTTGCACTTAAACAGTGAAAACAGCACTTAGCATACTTGTCTTTCAGCAGCATTTCTATGACAATGTTTCACAAACACAAGACTGACAGTCCATTGTTTTGTCTATTGTCTATTGTTCTAGACGTTTACTGTATGTGTGTTTACAGTAACAGCTGTGATGTTCTGCTCATATATAATCATTCTCACCGTTCAGGCTGCTCATGTCAATCGGGTTATTGTCAGAAGGCCAGTAACCACTGTCTCCATGACGACCTGAGAGAGAAACGCTGAGGTCAGAGTGGGACACACACACACACACACGCACGCACGCACGCACGCACGCACGCAGAAAGTATGCTTTTAAAGCTGTTACTGGGGTGATACCTTTTTGAAATATGAACCAATGTACGATATGTACTAATATGTATCCTTCAAGGTACTAAAATGCACGATTTCGGGGTAAATAAGGTACAAATGTGTACCTTTTGAAAAGGTACTGACAGCTTTTGTACCTTTTGTTCTCACAACACACATCTGTAGCGTCGTCAATGTGTTTAAAAAAGTATTAAATCACTTTCACAATGACTTTACCACAGTAAATGTATGCAATACCTTTTAAACATGGTAAACACCTCAAGTACTGTTGTTACCATTGCAACACTGCCAAATGTGCTATTCTTCATGAGTATTTTTGTCATTTCCAGTGCAAATGTCTAAAGTTTCTTAAATCAAAATACATTTACTGGAGATGCAAAATGATATTAAGATGTCAAGACTTATTTTCTGAGAAATGTATCAAAACAAAGCAAGTTAAAGATTTAAACGAGAACAAATACTTGAAAGCAAGTTCAGATATTTTTAATATTTTTCTGACTTTTTTTCTTGCGTAAAGTCACTTAATTATGATACTTTTTTTTTTAAAACAAGGCCAAATATCTGATGTCATAGTCTATCTTGATTTAAGGATGTTTACATGAGATGCAAAATGACTTAACCGGGTTTCTGCACGTTTGATGAAGGCAAATTTAATTGAATGGAACTCAATACATCAACATGGTTTTACTTGAGAAGACAAAATGACAAAATAAAAGCCTTGTTTTCTGAGAAACTGATCAAAATGAAGTGAGTTTTTGAATAAAACAAGAACAAATATCTGTCACTGGGATCAAAAGGGAAAACAAGTTTTCATTCCCAAAGGACAGATATTTGTTCTTGTTTTAATCATAAATCACTTCATTTTGTTCAGTTTCTCAGAAAACAAGACTTCATGTCTTCATTTTGCATCTCCAATAAATGTATCTTGATTTAAGGACGTTTAGATATTTGATTTAGAGATTCATTTTTGCAGTGCATGTAACATTTAATGCAATGGCCGAATTTAAGACATAATACTTCCTTCCTAATACTGATTTAAGATCTTATTTAAGAGTCTAATTTTTGAAAACATGAATTAAGATTTTTTAATTCCTGCAGAAACCCTGCTTATGATAAGTCTTGTTTTCTGAAAAATGTATCAAAATGGAATTTACACCTTAAACAAGAAAAAATATCAGACAATGGAGTCAGAAAAATATATTTAATATAAAGGGAAAACGATTATTTTCACACTCTTTTCTCTTGTTTTAAGCATAAAGTCATCATGTTTAGATGTTTAGATATTTGTACTGGAAAACAAGACAAAGATAGAGAGGAAGAAGATGATTTATTGCAGTGAAGATGATCTTTGCTCAGTCTGAAAGTGATTCTGCAGGCTTGTCTTCTCTATAATTTCACCAAACTCTTCAGATATAATGAGGTCCCCAAATACGCAGAGGACGATCTGCAGAAGGTTTCTAGAGTTTGTTGGAGAGCTCCATTCGTTCCCAGTGAAGGTGAGCTGGGTCTCAGTGTAATAAACTGAGGATGAGGCTCTGGAGGAGAATCTGGAGCGTTTGCAGTTTATTTTCAGAGTTGATGATCTTCAGACTCCAGTGTGTGTGTTTGTTAAGTGGAGCAGGACCCGAGGAACCTGTCAAACATCAGTCTCACGGCCCTGATGAAGTTTACTGTGATTTATGAGCATGCACACACACACACAAACACACACACTCACTCACTCACACACACTCACACACACACACAAACACACGCACACACACTCACTCACACACACACACACACAAACACACACACACACACACCTTCATTTGCCTTAATTGACTGTGTGTGTTGAGGAGAATCACTAAAGTGCACTGAACTATTCAGATAAAGATAAAATTAGGTTTTCGTTTCAAACCTAAGTGAAATGTTGTCTTCTGTTTCTATTGTCTCAGACAAAGCTCTGACTGTCTGTCAAAGATCTGATGTGATGAAGATCACAAACTCTGGAGCTCATAAACATGAGTGTTTCCTGCTGGACTGAAACAGCAGAAGATCAGACGAGATTCCTGCCTTCATTCTGCGTAGAGCTGGATGACATCTCTTATTTTTACAAATTCAGTCTTTTTTTTCTTTTTAAATTTGTTATGGATGCTACTTTTTCTGTTTTAACTTCTCTACATTCTGCTTAATTAGAACAAAAGCATGTCTAATTATTTTAAATCATGAAGCAAATTATTTAGCAACAATTTATTCCAAATTTAGCAAAAAATAAATTTTTTAGAGCTCTGTGAAATCACTTTGATTTTCCCCCCTTCAAATTCTGTTTTATTTTTTCACAAATTCTGTTTTAATTTTTCTTTCTTTTTGTGGGATTCTGTTTTAGTATGTCTAATTAAAAAGCATGTACAATTAACTGAAATCATGAAACAATTTAACAACAATTTATTACAAGTTTACTAAAATTACATTTTTAGAGCCCCGTTTTTTTTTTTTTTTTTCTTCCTGAAATCAAATTCTGTTTTATTATTCCCAAATTCAGTGTTTTTAGTTAAATTTTTCTGGATTCTGTTTTAATGGTTTAACTAATTTTAATACGTTTTAATAATTTTAAAAATAAGAATGTGAAATTAATTGAATGAATGAATGAATGAATGATGCATTTATATAGCACTTTAATGTGTATTGTCGTACACCCAAAGTGCTTTACAATCATGTGGGGGGTCTCTCCTCAACCACCACCAGTGTGCAGCATCCACCTGATGATGATGCGACGGCAGCCACAGGACAACGGCACCAGTGCGGTCACCACACACCAGCTACAGGTGGAGAGGAGAGAGAGAGATAGAGCCAATCAAGTGGATGGGGATTATTAGGAGGCCATGATTGACAAGGGCCAGTGGTGGGAATTTGGCCAGGACACCGGGGTTACACCCCTAGTCTTTATGAGAAGTGCCATGGGATTTTTAATGACCACAGAGAGTCAGGACCTCGGTTTAACGTCTCATCCGAAAGACGGATGAGACGTTAATTGACATTTATTACAATTTTTACAATAATAGAGCTCTATGATTTTTTTTTTTCCAGAAATTCTGTTTTGAGATGGTAATAGTAGTTAATAGTCAAATAAAATTCCGTGTTTATTCACGTATATTATGTTTGCTGACATAATTCTATCTTTATCTGAATGTTTCTCTCTGGATGTCAATTAAAAGCATCTGAGGAGTTTATTCCTGCTGCTGCACATCTTAATTAACGCCGGGAATCAAAGGAAGGAACTCTCATTAAAGATGCTGCTGACAGCGACACGCGTCTGTCTCTCTTCTCCACTGTTATCAGCACACTATTCCTAACACAACACAGCACTCAAAGACTCTTAACAAACCCCATTACAGTTCAGGCCATTCAGACGGAGAATTATCAGCAGCAGACGAGAGACCAGACGCCCTGAAGACAATTCGTAAAGGGGAATTTGTTTAAAGGAAGACAAGAGATGGAGATCAGAGCTGGGAGTTTGGTGAGAAAGCAATTATTCATGCTCTTTGACATTAAAACACACACACACACACACACACACACACACACACACACACACACACAGACAGAGGTTGGTTCTTCATGGCATCAGATTTGTAGAAATGTGTCACTGCATCAGTGTCTCAGCAATGGATGCTCTGCAGTGAATGGGTGCCGTCAGAATGAGAGCACAAACAGCTGATAAAAACATCACAATAATCCACAAGTAATCCACAGCACTCCAGTCCATCAGTTAACATCTGGAGAAGACAAAAGCTGAAACACATTAAGACGTTTTTAACTAAAATATGAGTCCATAATCCATAATAACTCTTCCTCCAGTGAAAAAGTGTTCTGGTATGAATCAGGAGAGAAATCTGCACAGATCAAGCAGCGTTTACAAGACAAAACAGCTCTAAACAAATATGTGGCTGGATTTTGATGTGAGAGACAACAGGAGATGCACTTTTTCACTGGAGGAAGAGTTATTATGGATTATGGACTCGTATTTGAGTTAAAAACGTCTTAATGCTAAATTTGTTTGAGCTTTTGTCTTCTCCAGATGTTAACTGATGGACTGGAGTGCTGTGGATTATTGTGATGTTTTTATCAGCTGTTTGGACTCTCATTCTGACGGCACCCATTCACTGCAGAGCATCCATTGCTGAGACACTGATGCAGTGACACATTTCTACAAATCTGATGAAGAAACAAACTCATCCTAATCTCAGATGAATTGAAGGTGAGTATATTTTCAGCACATTTTCATTTTTGGATGAACTATTCATTGAATAAAAAGAAATTCATACTGGGGTACAATATATATTTGTCTACAGAATGCATTTGGGTCATTTCAGCATTTAAAGATTTTAACATTTTGAGAAACTAATTCAGTCTGTGTGTCCAAACAGTCATCTGCTTACCTTGATCATTGGCCATCTTATCTGGATGCTCAACTATAATAAAGAAAAAGAGAGAGAGATGCATCATTATTATACACTTAGTAAAGTACTATTCATGATTAACCAATAAAACTAAAAATAAACGTCTAAATATAAATTCTCTAAACACAATTATGTATGTAAATGAACCTACTGAATGATACAGAGCAATAAAATGAAACCAGCACTTCATATTTACCTGATTATGTCATCAAAGACACACAGGAATAATATAGTTGAGTTTAGGAATGAGAAAAGCATAGAGAGTTTGCCTCGTTCAGCTGGCTTTAGAGAATAATGTGTGTGTGTGTGTGTCCTGTTCCTGCAGGTCAAAGGTCACAGCAGCAATTGTTAGTGTGACCTGCGAGAGCCTCAAACGGCTGTAATGATGAAGATTCACGACGAGTCTGTGACCCTTCACACAAACCAGCGGATCATAATTAACACCAAACGCTTCGTGCTGCCATGAAGAGTTATTAACAAACCCACGCAAAGATATCTATTATGAAACACCATAAACAAAACATACAACCCGAATCATTGTGATTTCACTGCTTTAGAGCTATTACACTGAAAAAAATGACTCATTGGATTTACTCAATTTTTTTTAAGGTAAGTGGTTGCAATCAATTTATTTTAGCTACATTTAAATAAACAAATTTAGCTGAAAGTTAGTCAACTAAATTTATTTAAATGTAGCTAAAATAAATTGATATTATTTCATTTTTTTCATTTTTCAGAGTCATTTTTTTCAGTGTATCTGTGATCAGCTTCGTTAACTGATGAAGATTTGAGGCTGAATAACAGATGTGTTAAACAGAAGCCCTTGACAAAATCTGCCAGCTGCATTAACAAGGGATAAAAATTACTTTTTTTTTTTTTTTTAAATAGTTTTAGTGAAATAATAATTCAATTATTTTAGTATTATTTATGTACTATTACAGTTTTTATTACTATTTAGAATTAGCATTTATTTTTATATTTCCACTAATTTTAGTTACATTTTTAGTAATTTCCCTATTTGTTTTTGTGATTTTAATTTGTTTTTGTTCTTTTTAAATGTTACTATTTAGGTTATTTTTATGAATTTTCGGTTTTAATTTCAGTGCTTCAACTTAAATTTATTTATGTTTTTTTGCCAAGGCAATATTTCAAATTTTCTTTTAGTTGAATATTTTCATCTAATTTTTATATTTTATTTTGAATTAGCTTTTATTTTTATATTTTCTCTTTTCAGTTTAATTTTAGTTTTAATTTTTAGTAATTTTGCTATGAGCTTTTGTCATATTTTATTATTTTTTGTTTGTTGAATTGAACTGAATTAAATGTATTTACTTTTGATGCCAAGGAAACATTTCTAATTATTCTTCTATTTGGTATTTCATATTTCATGTAATAATTATATTTCATTTTGAATTAGCTTTTATTTTTGTATATTTTCACATTTCAATTTAAAATTTATTTTTATTTATTTATTTGTTATTATTATTATTTATTTATTTATTTTATTAGTTTTGTTCTTTTTAAATATAACTATGTAGGTTTGTTTTTATTTCAGCTTTAATTTTGGTTTTAGTTCAGTTTTAGTTTGTGTTAATTTCCCGTTAATAATTTTTTGCTGCAACATAAATTTATTTCTGTACATTGCTAAGGCAATATTTCTAATTTTCTTTTAGTTATATTTTGTTTTGAATTAGTTTTTAGTTTTACATTTTCAGTTTTCTTTTTAATTTTAGTATATTTTGTAGTAATTTTGCTATGTGAATTAGTTGTTTTATTAGTTTTTGTTCTTTTTAAATGTTACTTTTTAGCTTTAACATGATTTTATTTCAGTTTTAGTTTTTATTAATTTACAGTTATAATTTTAGTGCTTCAACTGCTAATAATCTTTTCATCTGATATTTATATTTTATTTCATTTCGGCTTTATTTAAAATATTTTTTTTTTTTTTTTTTTTTAGTTTTTAATAGTTTTATTTTATAAAAGTTTTTAATAGTTTTAGTTAATGAGAAGATAATAATAATAATAATAATAATAATAATAATCATGGTAATTAAATATTGTATAAAATACGTGTCATATTTACTAAAAAAATGGACTCTCTTGCTGTGAGCGTATTTTGATGTTTATTAGAGACTGTTTTCTTGGCACCATCAGAATGAAAATGCTGAGTGTTCACTAGCACAGGTGATGATCTGAGACGCAGCCGCTCACCTTTGGCCGTCCTGTACTGCACTGGCTCTGACAGCGGCCCCACTCCTTTGGCGTTCTTGGCCTGGATGCGGAAGTAGTAGACAGTGTCCAGGTTGAGGTCCATGACCTGATGGGTGAGCCGGTCTCCGCCGATGGGCTCCATCACCCAGTCGTCGATGGGCATGTTCTTGTCCAGAGTGTAGTAGAGGATATAACCTGACACAGACCAGCAGGGTTAAACAGAGCTGAATCTGAGGTCAACGGTCGAGTCTCTGTGAGTGTGACACGAGGAAAATGAGGCTGAGATAAAGACACGAGAGCTTTCAAATGCCATACGAACCCTCAGCAGCCTCTTAATGGGACTCTGTGTGTGTGTGAGTTAATTAGGTTCAATTTTTCCTGCTTCTTATCAAACTCAATACAGTGTCTCTGAAGGGACTCTCTCTCTCTCTCTCACACACACACACACACACACACACACCACACATACACACAGATGAAGGTCAAGAGAAGCATCACATTTGTGTTGAGACACATGAAACGTCCGTGTGTGAATCCATCAGTGTGTGCTTTAAACCCTTAAATTAACAGTCTATTATGATTTTCTGACCCTCACAGCATCATGACTCTTTTATATCACATACATACATACATACATACATACATAAATAAATAAATACATTCATTTACATTTAGTCATTTAACAGACACTTTTATCCAAAGCGACTTACAAATGAGGACAACAGAAGCAATCAATTGTAGTATTAAAACAACTAAAACTGATCCAAAACTAAAAGCTAAAACTTTATAAATACTATACATACACACATTAAAAAATAAAAAATAAATAAATGAAAAAGACAAATGCATACAACAAAATTTCTAAACTTAACATTTAAATGAAAGCAAAATAAAGCTACAAACAATTCAAAATATTAAGAGAACAAAAGGTAAAAGAGTATAATAATGATTCTAACATAAGGCAAACACCAAAAACAACTACATATGTACACACACACACACATATATATCCATAAATTCAATATATATATTATTTCATTTCCATTTATTTTGTTGAAGTATAGAAATAACTCAAATTAAATAAAAGTAAAACTTAAAAAATAACCTATACAGATATAATAAAAAAAACTAATAAAATGACAAACATTAATACAACTTTAGCCAAAATTAAAATAGATAACATATACAAATCAAACTACATTAGTTTAACAGTAATCCTAAAAATCCTAAAAAAAAAAATAAAAAAAAAACAATTATATATATATATATATATATATACACATATACACACACACATACATACAGTGGGGCAAAAAAGTATTTAGTCAGCCACCAATTGTGCAAGTTCTCCCACTTAAAAAGATGAGAAAGGCCTGTAATTTTCATCATAGGTATACCTCAACTATGAGAGACAAAATGAGAAAAAAAAAATCCAGAAAATCACATTGTAGGATTTTTGAAGAATTTATTTGCAAATTATGGTGGAAAATAAGTATTTGGTCAATAACAAAATTTCATCTCAATACTTTGTTATATACCCTTTGTTGGCAATGACAGAGGTCAAACGTTTTCTGTAAGTCTTCACAAGGTTTTCACACACTGTTGCTGGTATTTTGGCCCATTCCTCCATGCAGATCTCCTCTAGAGCAGTAATGTTTTGGGGCTGTCGCTGGGCAACACGGACTTTCAACTCCCTCCAAAGATTTTCGATGGGGTTGAGATCTGGAGACTGGCTAGGCCACTCCAGGACCTTGAAATGCTTCTTACGAAGCCACTCCTTCGTTGCCCGGGCGGTGTTTTTGGGATCATTGTAATGCTGAAAGACCCAGCCACGTTTCATCTTCAATGCCCTTGCTGATGGAAGGAGGTTTTCACTCAAAATCTCACGATACATGGCCCCATTCATTCTTTCGTTTACACGGATCAGTCGTCCTGGTCCCTTTGCAGAAAAACAGCCCCAAAGCATGATGTTTCCACCCCCATGCTTCACAGTAGGTATGGTGTTCTTTGGATGCAACTCAGCATTCTTTCTCCTCCAAACACGACAAGTTGAGTTTTTACCAAAAAGTTCTATTTTGGTTTCATCATTCTCCCAATCCTCTTCTGGATCATCCAAATGCTCTCTAGCAAACTTCAGTCGGGCCCGGACATGTACTGGCTTAAGCAGGGGGACACGTCTGGCACTGCAGGATTTGAGTCCCTGGCGGCGCAGTGTGTTACTGATGGTAGCCTTTGTTACTTTGGTCCCAGCTCTCTGCAGGTCATTCACTAGGTCCCCCCGTGTGGTTCTGGGATTTTTGCTCACAGTTCTTGTGATCATTTTGACCCCACGGGGTGAGATCTTGCGTGGAGCCCCAGATCGAGGGAGATTATCAGTGTCTTGTATGTCTTCCATTTTCTAATAATTGCTCCCACAGTTGATTTCTTCACACCAAGCTGCTTACCTATTGCAGATTCAGTCTTCCCAGCCTGGTGCAGGTCTACAATTTTGTTTCTGGTGTCCTTTGACAGCTCTTTGGTCTTGGCCATGGTGGAGTTTGGAGTTGGACTGTTTGAGGTTGTGGACAGGTGTCTTTTATACTGATAACGAGTTCAAACAGATGGCATTAATACAGGTAACGAGTGGAGGACAGAGGAGCCTCTTAAAGAAGAAGTTACAGGTCTGTGAGAGCCAGAAATCTTGCTTGTTTGTAGGTGACCAAATACTTATTTTACCGAGGAATTTACCAATAAATTCTTTAAAAATCCTACAATGTGATTTTCTGGATTTTTTTTTTCTCATTTTGTCTCTCATAGTTGAGGTATACCTATGATGAAAATTACAGGCCTCTCTCATCTTTTTAAGTGGGAGAACTTGCACAATTGGTGGCTGACTAAATACTTTTTTGCCCCACTGTATATATATAAATAAATTTATAAATAAATAAATACATAAATAAATAAATAAATAAATAAATAAATAAATAGGCAAAAAAAGCCAAATATATATTTGCTAAAAATACATTTACAGAAATATATTTCTTTTGTAAATTTTTGAAATATATATATAGATAGATAGATAGATAGATAGATAGATAGATAGATAGATAGATAGATAGATAGATAGATGTGACCCTGGACCACAAAACCATTTTTAAAAAAATGTTTTTTTGAATTGGCCAAGATACAACTATTTGAAAATCTGGAATCTGAGGGTGCAAAAAAATCTAAATATTGAGAAAATCACCTTTAAAGATGTCCAAATGAAGTTCTTAGCAATGCATATCACTAATCAAAAATTAAGTTTTGATATATTTATGGTAGGAAATTTACAAAATATCTTCATGGAACATGATCTTTACTTAATATACTAATGATTTTTGGCATAAAAGAAAAATGGATAATTTTGACCCACGCAATGTATTTTTGGCTATTGCTACAAATATACCTGTGTTACTTATGACTGCTTTTGTGCTCCAAGGTCACATATATATTCAAAATATATATATATATATATATATTTATAAATACATGGAAAGCATTTAAAATATATTTTGCCAACCAAATATTTTAATCCAGGAAAATACATTCCAATATGTCACATTTGAAGAAAAACTTTAGGCAACACTTTACTTGAAGCCTTTATATATAATACATTATAAAAGTATTTTTAATGCATTAATTATGTGTATCATACACCTTATAATGATCTTATGAATAACCACCATTATAATTATTATGATGACCTATAACTTTATTTTATATTTAATTATGTTTAAGTTTTTCATCTAATATTTATATTTTATTTTATTTCAGCTTTGCTTCAATTAACAAAAATTATTTTTAATATAACTGTAGTTTTCGTAAAGAATATCAACATTGGGAAACACTTTTCTTGAAGCCTTTATATATAATGCATTATTAAAGTATTTAATGCATTACTTATGCCTTGTAATGCACCTTATAATGATCTCATGAATAATTGTAACCACTGTTATAATACATTATAACACATTGTTGCAACTTTAGAAAGTATAATGCATTAAAACACGACAAACAATAATTTTCAGAAGTAACAAGAACTCTGCATACATTATAATGCATTTTAACTATCCACATTTGCATTTATCCTAAATGTAGCTACTGTAAGATTGAAAATGTATTTTCTTGAAGGTTGAAACTAAACATATTTTTAATTTTAAAAATATAATTCATTGAGCTTCACTGTTTACAACATATCTTCAGCAAAATATTTTGGACAGAAAAAAATCTATATTTTTGCCGCATGGGATTATTTATGTCCTGAGATTCATTGATTATTATTATTTGGCAGGACATACAAACCAGTCTGTAATTGAATTATTATCCTGTCGTGTCATGTGTGTTTGAGTCACCTGTGATTCGTCCGTTGGCCTCCAGCGGCGGCTGCCAGCTAATCAGAATGGCTCGTGGACGTCCCTCTCGGCCAATCACAGTCAGGTCCTTTGGGGCAGAGCTTGGGGCTGACCAATGGAAAGAGAAAGCATCTGTGCTGTATTCTGCTCATGTCAGACTGAGACTTTCACATTTGATACCTGTGACTTTCTGATCCGACGCTCAGAGATGACGAGCAGTTCTTTAATTCCAGCACTACACAGAAACTAATTAAACAGCTTCATTAACCCGAGGCCTTCTATGATCATTCCATGTCTTCACTACAGTTAGTTTAGACAGTGATAAATGTGTCTATTTCTGGAGTAAAGACGCTTTTATACACACTGTTTTTCTACATGTACAGGTGGGTGGATGAGAGCTATCATAAACCGCAGGATGAGGTGTTTTATCAAGTAATTATAAACCAAAACTGAGTAATTATATTCCCAAACTTTTTGTCAGCCGAATCCCTTTGACCTCAAAAGTTAATATTTCTATAATTTAATGACACATTCATATTAATGGCCCCATGACATGGAACTATTTATTTATTATTTGCATTTGACTATTTTCTCCTCTTTCTAGGATGCTGATGGACTCTTTCTGCTAGTTTGTTATAGCACAGTATAAACAGCTGTATACACAGTGTTTTATAACATAAGATGGACAATGATTTTGTTGTGATGTGTGATTGTGATGTGCGATAAGATGGACAATGATGCCTGTGTGTTTGTACCTGCTTCATATGTGGTGGCATGTGCTGTCATGCTCCATGTGCTGGATTTGCGTCCTTTAGTCACCATAACAGAGAACTCGTACATGGTGTTGGGCTTCAGACCCGTGACGGTGTGACTGAGAGCTGTAGTATCAGCCGACTGAAACACACAGAATCACAATCACACGTCATAATCACACATGAAAATCAATCACAACCACAAATCACAGTCACACATCACGATCACAATCACACATTACAATCATCACGCATCACAATCACACACCACAATCACACATCACAATCATGTCACAATCACACATCACAATCACACGTCACAATCACACATCATAATCACACATCACAATCATGTCATAATCACACATCACAATCACACGTCACAATCATCACACACCACAATCACATATTACATTCACAATCACACATCACAACACAATCACACATCACAATCACACATCACAGTCACAATCGCACTTCACAATCACACATCACAATCACACATTACAGTCACAATCGCAACACAATCAAATCACAATCACACATCACAGTCACAATCACACATCACAGTCACAATCGCACATCACAACACAATCACACATCACAATCACACGTCACAATTGCACATCGCAATCACACATCACAGTCACAATCGCACATCACAGTCACAATCGCACATCACAACACAATCACACATCACAATCACACGTCACAATTGCACATCACAATCACACATCACAGTCACAATCGCACATCACAGTCACAATCGCACATCACAACACAATCACACATCACAATCACACGTCACAATCGCACATCACAGTCACAATCACACATCACAGTCACAATCGCACATCACAATCACACATCACAACAAAATCACATCACAATCACACAGCACAGTCACAATCACACATCACAACACAATCACATCACTATCACATATCACAATCACACATCACAATCACATCACAATCACACATCAGTCACAATCGCACATCACAATCACACATCACAATCGCACATCACAATCACACGTCACAATCGCACATTACAATCACACATCACAGTCACAATCGCACATCACAATCACACATCACAACACAATCAAATCACAATCACACATCACAGTCACAATCGCACATCACAGTCACAATCGCACATCACAACACAATCACACATCACAATCACACGTCACAATTGCACATCACAATCACACATCACAGTCACAATCGCACATCACAATCACACATCACAACAAAATCACATCACAATCACACATCACAGTCACAATCACACATCACAACACAATCACATCACTATCACATATCACAATCACACATCACAATCACATCACAATTACACATCAGTCAAAATCGCACATCACAATCACACATCACAACCACAAAATCACAATCAAACATTGCGATCACAATTGCACATCACAATCACACATCAAATTCACAATCACACATCGCATTCAAAACCACACATCACAATCATACAACAATGTCACAATCACACACCACAATCACATATCACAACACAATTACAATCACAATCCTCAATTACAATCACGCATCACAATCACACATCAAATTTACAATTACAAATCACAATCACACATGAAATTCACAACTGCACAACACAATCACACATCACAATCACATTATAATCACACATCTTGGTCACAATCACACATCACAATTACACATCAAATTCACAATCACACATCGTGATCACAATCACACATTACATTCACAACCACACATCACAATCACACATCAAATCCACAATCACACATCACAATCACACATCACAATCTCATATCACAATCGCACGACACAATAACAATCGCAAATCAATCACATATCACAATCGCACATCAAATTCATAGTCAAAAATCACAATCACACATCACAATCACATATCAAATTCACAATCACACATCATAATCATAATCAGAATGTGATGTGTGATTGTGATGTGCGATTGTGACTGTGATGTGTGATTCACAATCACACATCACAATCACACGTCACAATTGCACATCACAATCAAACATCACAACACAATCACATCACAATCACAAATCACAGAAACAATCGCACATCAAAATCACACATCACATCACAATCACACATCAAATTCACAATCACACATCACAATCACACACCACATTCACACATCACATTCACACAACACAATCACATCACAATCACACATCACAATCGCACATCACAACACAATCACATCACAATCACACATCACAACACAATCACATCACAATCACATATCACAGTCACAATCACACATCACAATACAATCACATCACAATCACACATCACAATCACACGTCACAATCGCACATCACAATCACAACACAATCACATCACAATCACATATCACGGTCACAATCGCACATCACAATCACACATCACAACACAATCACATCACAATCACAAATCACATATCAAATTCACAATCACACATCACAATCACACACCACATTCACACATCACATTCACACAACACAACACAATTACAACCACACATCACATTCACACATCACAACACAATCACATCACAATCACACATCACAATCGCACATCACAATCACACGTCACAATCGCACATCAGTCACAATCACACATCACAACACAATCACATCACAATCAAATACCACAGTCACAATCACACATCACAATCATACATCACAACACAATCACATCACAATCACACATCACAATCACACATCACAATCACACACCACATTCACACATCACATTCGCACAACACAATCACAACCACACATCACATTAACACATCACATTCACACAACACAATTACAACCACACATCACATTCACACATCACAACCACAAAATCACAATCAAACATTGCGATCACAATTGCACATCACAATCACACATCAAATTCACAATCACAAAGCACAATCACACATCGCATTCAAAACCACACATCACAATCATACAACACTGTCACAATCACACACCACAATCACATATCACAACACAATTACAATCACAATCACACAATCCTCAATCACAATCACGCATCACAATCACACATCAAATTCACAATCACAAATCACAATCACACATGAAATTCACAACTGCACAACACAATCACGCATCACAATCACATTATAATCACACATCTTGGTCACAATCACACATCACAATTACACATCAAATTCACAATCACACATCATGATCACAATCACACATTACATTCACAACCACACATCACAATCACACATCAAATCCACAATCACACATCACAATCACACATCACAATCTCATATCACAATCGCACGACACAATCACAATCGCAAATCAATCACATATCACAATCGCACATCAAATTCATAGTCAAAAATCACAATCACACATCACAATCACATATCAAATTCACAATCACACATCACAATCATAATCAGAATGTGATGTGTGATTGTGATGTACGATTGTGACTGTGATGTGTGATTCACAATCACACATCACAATCACACGTCACAATTGCACATCACAATCAAACACCACAACACAATCACATCACAATCACATATCACAGTCACAATCACACATCACAACACAATCACATCACTATCACACATCACAGTCACACATCAGAGTCACAATCGCACGACACAATCACAATCGCAAATCAATCACATATCACAATCGCACATCAAATTCATAGTCACAAATCACAATCACACATCACAATCACATATCAAATTCACAATCACACATCATAATCATAATCAGATTGTGATGTGTGATTGTGATGTGCGATTGTGACTGATGTGTGATTCACAATCACACATCACAATCATGTCACAATCGTACATCACAATCAAACATCACAACACAAATCACAATCACAGTCACAATCACACATCACAACACAATCACATCACTATCACACATCACAGTCACACATCACAGTCACAATCGCACATCACAATCACACATCACAGTCACAATCACACATCACAATCACACATCACAACACAATCACATCACAATCACAGTAACAATCGCACATCACAATCACACATCACAACACAATCACATCACAATCACACATTACAATCACAAATCACATCAAATTCACAATCACACATCACAATCACACACCACAGTCACAATCACACATCACAATCACACATCACAACACAATCACAACACAAATCACAATCACACATCACAATCGCACATCACAACACAAATCACATCACAATCACACATCACAATCGCACATCACAACACAATCACATCACAATCACATATCAGTCACAATCACACATCACAATCACACATCTCAACACAATCACATCACAATCACATATCACAGTCACAATCACACATCACAATCACACATCACAACACAATCACATCACAATCACACATCACAATCACACGTCACAATCGCAAATCACATATCACAACACAATCATCACAATCACATATCACAGTCACAATCGCACATCACAATCATACATCACAACACAATCACATCACAATCACACATTACAATCACAAATCACATATCAAATTCACAATCACACATCACAATCACACACCACATTCACAGATCACATTCACACAACATAATTACAACCACACATCACATTCACACATCACAACACAATCACATCACAATCGCACATCACAATCACGTCACAATCGCATATCACAATCACACATCACAACACAATCACATCACAATCACAGTCACAATCACACATCAAAACACAATCACATCACAATCACACATCACATATCAAATTCACAATCACACACCACATTCACACATCACATTCACACAACACAATTACAACCACACATCACATTCACACATCACAACACAATCACATCACAATCACACATCACAATCGCACATCACAATCACACATCACAATCACACATCACAATCACAAATCACATATCAAATTCACAATCACACATCACAATCACACACCACATTCACACATCACATTCGCACAACACAATCACAACCACACATCACATTCACACATCACAACCACAAAATCACAATCAAACATTGCGATCACAATTGCACATCACAATCACACATCAAATTCACAATCACAAAGCACAATCACACATCGCATTCAAAACCACACATCACAATCATACAACACTGTCACAATCACACACCACAATCACATATCACAACACAATTACAATCACACAATCCTCAATCACAATCACACATCAAATTCACAACTGCACAACACAATCACGCATCACAATCACATTATAATCACACATCTTGGTCACAATCACACATCACAATTACACATCAAATTCACAATCACACATCGTGATCACAATCACACATTACATTCACAACCACACATCACAATCACACATCACAATCACACATCACAATCACATATCACAATCACACGACACAATCAATCGCAAATCAATCACATATGACAATCGCACATCAAATTCAAAGTCACAAATCACACATCACAATCACATATCAAATTCACAATCACACATCATAATCATATCACAATCACACAACACAATCACAATTACACATCAGAATCACAGAACACAATCACATCACATTAACATATCACAATTGCACAACACAATCACATCACAATCACAATGACACATCATAATCACGCATTACAATCACATCATAATCACACATCACAATCACACATCACAATCACAACCACAAATCATACATCACAATCACGCATCACAATCATGTCAATCACATTATATTGACCTTGTATTTGCCGCTGGTGGAGTGGCTGGTCTTCCACTTGACGGAGTAGTAGCGCACCTCAGAGGACTTCTGGTTCTTGGGGATGGAGTTGTCGGCCCAGCTGACGCGCACCGAGTCGGACGTGAGCGCCACGGCCTGCACACCTACAGGAGGAATCATGGGCGTGGACGTATCTGGGATGGGGGTAGGGAATTTATCAAACAGATGGAACAGATCGTCATCGGACGGGTCCGAGGGGTCTGTGTGGAGTCATGTTCATGCAGCAAATCAAACGTGATCGCAGATGAGAGCGGACAGGACGGATCAGGAGGAAAGGAGTGGAAAATGGAGTGACGGAGGAAAAAAGAGACAAAAAAGAAGAACATTGAACTCTAGATAGTGACACACACAGGTAAAGGTGAAAGTCAGAAGAACTACACCGTGAAAAGTGGTAACCTGCAGATATGGGCCATAGAAATTCATAGGAATTCATGCATTTAGGTGGATTTAGCTACATGAAATTTAAATAAATAAATACAAACAAATAAATAAGTAGATAAATACATAATTAAAAATAAATTAAGTAACTATTAATAGATACAATAATTCAAAATAAATAAATAAATTAAATAATTACTAAATAAATAGATAAATAAATAATTAGACAAAGAAGTAAACAAATTAATTAATACATTACTAGCTAGGTAAACAAACAAACAAATCAATAAATATTTGACTTGAATTAAACCAGTTAATTTGAATGTTACCACTTCTAGGTTACCAATTTTTTTAGTGTACAGGGTGAATCTCAGCAAACATGAACATTATTTCAACACAAAATCAAAAGGAAAATTAGAAATTAAATCCTGCTTGAAGAAAATGAATGTTAAATCCATCAAGATTTTACATTAAACCATTGTTTTCACAACAGTAATCCTCAGCAGCCGACTGTAATGTGAAAAAAAAAAAAAAGATTTATATTGCAAAATTACATTTATAAATATACATAAGGAATGGGGACTTAGGGTTAAATGTGTTTAAATATGCACAAAAACAGGTTTTTAAAATACACTTCATTTTCTTCAGGCTACATATGGCAACATATATTTTTGTATTTCTTTTTTTCTGAAAAAAAGATTCTGAAATTAATTTATACTGACTAAATTAATGTAGGAATGGGAATTTGGGGTTAAATGCATTTAAATATGCACCTAAATATGCTGTTAAAATAAGCTGCATTTTCTTCATGCTAAATATATTTTCTTGTTTCTTTCTTTCTGATTCTGAAGTGAAATATGAGCTGAATGTGAGATTCATCAAGGAAATCAGATAAATTTACAGCCTCACCCGAGAGACACAGAGAAACAACTAAGACACAACCTAGTCATCATCATCATCATCATCATCAGACAAACACACATCTCTATATGGGAGTTATTCATTCTATCAGTATCAGACACTGATCAATCATCATCAGATCAATCTGACATCTGCAGCAGCTCTGCTTCAAACCCTACTGAGGGAACTAATTAGACAGCTTCTGAGACACCAGCAAACTGCAAAATTATGCTTTCTAATAAAAATACCACACTATACTTGGCAGTGTTATTTTAGTATAACTGAGAAATATTATAGTTTTGATTGATATTTTGAATCAGTCTTCAGTTTTCATTTTAATTTTAGTTAAAGTTTTATTAATTTTGCTGTTTTTATCATTTTAGTTGTTGTCTTTATATTTTTTATTCATTTTTATTTTAGTTTATTTTATTTCAGTTTCATTTATAGTTTTATTGATATTTTGAGTTTTTATTTTTTATATTATTTTCTCAAATTTTAAACAGTCCTGAAGCAGCATCTTACAGCTGGCGAGACTGTAACTCTGTAGAAAAGTTTGAAATGATTCACAGCTGGTTCATTTGATTCATTTCTGTGAATCATTTCAAACTGTTCAGTTCCATTAATTCATTTGAGTCATCAACCACACTGATTCGATTTCTTCTCATTTTTCTATGTTCACTAAAGGTTCCTCAGAAAAAAAAATCATTTCACAGCAAATACCGAACATAACTATGAAGATACACATCAAACACTGTCTGAATATCTCCTCAGATGTTTCTCAGACTGGAAGGAAAGCTCAGAAATGATCTAAACAGACGTAAGACCCACCTGACATGGATCTGGTGACAGCGCTTTCGTACAGAGGAACTCCTTCACCTGCATTATTGAAGGCCTTCAGGGAGATGACGTAATGAGAGCTGGGCTCTGCAAACACACACAAACACAGAAAACATGACTTGATTCTGTTTATAGATGAGGCTGTTTACAGCAGTTATTAACATGCATCGTGTCTCAGTGAGCGATTCATCAGAGGAGAGTCTCTGGAGTCATTAAAACTCTTAAAGCTACAGCACTGCACAGACTGATTCATTATATAGACGAGAGTGTGGACATTCATATATTATAATTCATTTGGTGTGATTACATTTACATTTAGTTATTTAGCAGATGCTTTTATCCAAAGCGACTTACAAAAGAGGACAATAGAAGCAACCAAAACCAACAAAAGAGCAACAACATGCAAGCGATATGACAAGTCTCGGTTAGCCTAACGCAGTACACATAGCAAGGTTTTTTTTTTTTTTTTTTTTTTTTTAAAGAAAAAAAAAGTAGATAGAAAAAAGAAAGCTAGTGTTAGTTTTTAAAGAAAAAGTAGCAGTTAGAGAATAAATATGCAATTGATAGAGGGTCAAGGGTGTGTGTGTGTGTTTTATTTATTTTTTTTAAATAAAAATAAGACAGATAGATAAAATAGAATTAGAATAGAGAGTGCTAGAGTTAGAGGGTCAAATAAAGATGGAAGAGATGTGTTTTTAGCTGTTTCTTGAAGATGGCTAAGGACTCAGCTGCTGGGATTGATTTGGGCAGGAGGGAACAGTGAATTTAAAAGTCTGTGAAAGTGATTTTGTGCCTCTTTGGGATGAACATTAATGCATCGTTCACTTGCAGAACGCAAGCTTCTAGAGGGCACATAGGTCTGAAGTACTGAATTTAGGTAAAGGGGTGCAGAGCCAAAGGTGGTTTTGTAGGCAAACATTAATGCCTTGAATTTTATGCGAGCCGCTATTGGTAGCCAGTGCAAATTGATGAACAGAGGTGTGATGTGCGTTCTTTTCGGCTCATTAAAGATTAATCTTGCAGCGACATTTTGGATTAATTGTAGAGGTTTGATGGAATTGGCTGGAAGACCTGCCAAGAGAACAAGAGCTTGAACAAGGGGTTGTGTTGCATATTCCGAAAGAAAGGGTCTGATCTTCCTAATATTATATAAAGCAAATCTGCAGGACTGGGCAGTTTTAGCAATGTGGTCTGAGAAATTCAGCTTATCATCAATCACAACTCCAAGGTTTCTGGCTGTTTTTGAAGGAGTAATGGTTGATGAGCCTAACTGGAAGGTGAAATTGTGATGAAATGATGGGTTTGCTGAAACTACAAGCAGTTCTGTCTTAGCTAGGTTGAGTTGAAGGTGACGGTCCTTCATCCAGCAAGAAATGTCTGTTAGACATACTGATTAATTATGGAAAAAAAAATACTGTGTTAAAGTGATTAATGCAGCATCTCTTATATGCAGTTATATGAGCCTAAAATTCAAGATATGAGGGCAAAAAAAAAAAAATCACCCTCTTATATTTATATACAATATAGTTTAGCAATATCACAAGCAAGAGTGCTGCTTTTCTCCAATATCTGCACGACTGTAAATTCCATATTGATTTAATAGTTCAATAAGAAGTTACTAATGTTACATTTTAAAGACAATATTTGCTCAATTTTGCAAATTAAAACAGCTCCAATCAAAGTCACAGCAGAACTGATGAACACACAGCGGTGATTCATTACTGAATGAATCCACAGCTTTGAAAAAATCAATGAGTCAATGATTCAGTGACTTATTCATAAAGAGCCACCGGATTCATTTCTGAATGAATCAGCTGTTTGAATGAATCAATTGAGTCAGTGATTCAGTGGCTCATTCATAAAGAGCCACTTGTGTCGTTTCTGAATGAATCAGTTGTGTAAATGATTCAATGACTCATTCAGTGACTTGCCGCCACCTACTGGTGATTTTAGTTTCATATTTAGAGTATAATTTTATTTTTATGAAGTCATTCATATTTTTTAATACCATTGATACTTATCATTATTTATGCAATTTTGAATCAAAATATCTCTTTCTAATGCTACTGTTTTGAAATGTCTATTCACTGTTTTTCTTATTTAACACAATAATGAATTTAAATTATTTTTTTTGGGGCAATTGGGCACATCATGCAATAAAATTTAATTGCTTGACAGCCTTAATTATAATTTCATATAATTAATGAATTTTGCAACATTGGCACTGAACTGAACTGAGCTGAATATTGACACTTGGCTTCACTAGTTTCATAATTGTTGAATTTTGCAACACTCTTATTTTCCTGTTTATCTCCGTGAAGCTGCTTTGAAACAGTCGGTATTGTATAATGCACTATAAAATAAATGAGACTCGACTTGACAATAATCACTGACATAAATATAATTCAATGATTCAGGGAAAAACAAATGCAGCAGAAGTGCAGAAGACAAAAATAACGGCAAAAAAGCAAGACATCAAGTGAGTAAATTCAAATGAAGTTATTATTGATGATAATAATAAGAGCAGCGGCAGCATCTGTTTCCAGCAGCGCCGCCGCAGGATGGGACTGGATTCATTCAGAGGCTGTAATTGATCGAGGCTTTGAAAGATTCATTTATGGCTCTGTTTGTGTCCATATGAAACCCCTGAACAAAGAAACAGAAGATCTTCTTTTCCATTCGATTCTCTTTTCCTTCTGGGCAGCCGTTCTCAGTTCAATATCGCTGCCATGGTAACCTTATCAAATATTGATAAGGACGTGGCCTTATTTTTGTCCAGAACGGAGGTAAACGGAGGCCAGATCAGCGTTCAGTGAACAAAGAACGAGCGCAGGTGAGAATTTCACCACGAGCGAACGGCTGACGAAACAAACGCGCTTTAATGAAGCCATCGAGGGAGTCGTAAACTCCTCTTGACATCCGTTTTCTGGGTAATCTCAGAAAAATAGAATAAATAAAACATTAGCATGCTTTAACACAAGGGAGCGTGTTTGATCTCAAACTAACTCTCATTACGTATTCATGAGCATTAACCACGCCTCCTCATGAATATTAAAATCTGAGATTTGTTATGCGTGATGAGAAGAATTCAATTTACACCTCACTTGTTTTCAAATTAGATGCCTTTAAATAAAAGATTCTAATTTTATTCTTCATAATGATTGAATGAACGGGAAGCCATTTTGGTAAATTAATTTGCACCGCTTTTCATAACAAGCACTTAAGAGCTTCCAAATAATAATACGTTGCTGAGTGCTGCTCATCATGTGATCAGTGATCTATAATTAGAGATCTGAATGAAAGCAGCATCTCAAATAACAGCAGAGTCGCTCTGATTGAATCAATGCAAATGACTCTCTGATCACATGACCTGACAAGACTGGCATATACAGTGGTGGCCAAAATGATTAGAATACTAGTATTTTCAGCAGCTAAAAATGGTTTTAAGTCAGTTATCTTTAGCTGTAGTGTGTCAGTAGGAAATATCAGTTTACATTTCCAGACATTCATTTTGCCATTAATTGTAATAATCCAGTGAGATTTTAGTTTGCTCCACACAGTGATCTGATCTGATCATCATCAGTCTGTCTGGAATGACATGAAGAAACAGAACAAACTGAGACAGACTCAATCCAGAAGAACTGTGGAGAAGAATGTCTCCAAGACACTTCAAGAAACCTACCTGCAAAGTAGACCACCACTGTAGAGTTAAGCTTCTGTGTTTCTTACCTAAGTTCTCAATGGAGTAGTAGCGCTGCTTGCTGTCCACTCTTACGGTTTCGGCGTAAGGGCTGCCCACTCCATAGCCGATGATATAGCCGCGCACGAGGATGTTGGGGTTGAGCGGAGGTGTCCAGCTCATGATGATGCTGTTGGGCAGTGGACGCACATGCAGAGAGCTCGGCTGGTTGGGAACTTGAGTTTCTAGAAAAGAGAGAAAAGGAGAATATGAAAGCGAGGTCATTGCTCAGCTGGGTTCAGCGAGATCCTTGAATCACTGCTGCGGAGACACCTGTGCAATCATATCCATTCACAGCTCAACACAGAATGACTTAACAACTGAGGCAGAAAACTGAATTTGTATGTAATGAAGGAGAATGAAAATTAAAAAATTCACATAAAATTCAACATTTTTAACTACAAAAGCAAATCTTTGAATGCTGACTTGAGACAGACAGATAGAAAGCCAGACAGAACGAATGAACAAACAAACAAACAAACAAAAGAACAGATGAACGAACGACAGACAGAGGCAGAATGACAGAGAGGCAGGCAGAACAAATAAGGAACAAATAAACGGATGCTAGACAGAAAGATAGACAGAAAGAACAAACGATCAAACAAACAAACAAACAAATGAAAGAACATATAAGACAGACAGAAAGATGGAAAGAACCAACGGATGAATGAATGAACAAACAAATGAACAAACAGACAGAATGAACAGAGAGATAAACACAGACAGAACAAATGATCGAACAAACAAACAACCAAACAAATAAATGAAAGAACAAATGATTGACAGACAGAAAGAACGAACGAATGAATGAATGATAGACAGACAGACAGACAGAACGAATAAACAAACAAATGAATGAAAGAACAAACAAACAATAGACAAAACAAATGAACAAATGAAGGAACAAATAAATGAATGATAGACAGCTGAAGAAAAAGACAGATGGACAGAACAAACGATCAAACAAATGAACAAACAAACAAATGAAAGAACAAAGGATACGCAGACAGAACGAATGATCGAACCGATAGATAGACAGACAAGACAAGCGGAACGAACAAACAAATAAATGAACAAACAAAAGATCAAATGAATGATAGATAGACAGAACAAACAATCAAACAAACAAATAAATGAAGGAACAAATGAACAACAGACAGAACAAATGAACGAACGAACGAATGAACGATAGATAGATAGATAGATAGATAGATAGATAGATAGATAGATAGATAGATAGATAGATAGATAGATAGACAGACAGACAGACAGAATGAAATATGAATGAACAGATAGACTGATTAATGGGTGCATGATAAATTCATCTTCGTGTGAGTTGAGGTCACAGTGATTCTTCACTCTCTGTCCACTGACTGCACGTGTTGATCTTCCTCCACATGCATCATATTTACACTTCTATTTCTGTTCTGGTGTTTTTTGCTTTGAAAATCATTTTGTTTACTCTCTTCTCGTCTAAAAGCATGAAGCCTCGACTCAGCGCCGGTGATCTCTCACATAAAGGCTTGCTCTGGTAATCGTCTCTCCCTCAGGCACAGAGCGTCTCTGATTAATGACTCTCTCAAACCAGCAAACTAGAGTGAAGTTCATGCAGGTACTGATCAAACCTCACGCCACGCGTTTGATCTGCGTCTCGTTCAAAGGTGACATTCTCACACCCAAAAACGTCTTCAAAGCACTCCATTAGAACAGACGAAGCCGGCGCTCTGCGTCGAGTTGAAAGATGATGTAAATGTCAACTACATCTTCATCTATTATATGCTGAATGATGTGCGCTTTTAGCTTTCATTGTGCTGGCAGACGCAGTAAACTCAGACAAGCTGAAGCCAGACGCATCAATTCTCTGCTTAAACCGTTTCCTCTTATCGCCCGACGTGCCTGACTTACTGTGTCCTCATGTAGCCTGAGGCTACGTCTCAATCCGCACACTAGTTCAGCAGTAAGCACACTTCCCAGGGAATCAGACATTTCCAGGTTAAATGGAGCTCACTAGAAAACATTCCCAATTCAGGTCATTTAATTATCACCAGAGTTTAGTAAACATGGTCCTTACTAGTAGAAATGTGAGAGACGAAGCTCTACAAAACTTTGAACCAATTGAACTAATTGCTTCGCAAAATGATTGACTGTTTTGAAGCACTTGAAACGCCCCACGCTGGTCAAAACAATCTTAATGCAACAAAAATGCCTAAACATGTACAGGTGCATCTCAATAAATTAGAATGTCTTGGAAAAGTTCATTTATTTCAGTAATTCAACTCGAATTGTGTATTGTGCAAACTCGTGTATTAAATAAATTCAATGCACACAGACTGAAGTAGTTTAAGTCTTTGGTTCTTTTAATTGTGATGATTTTGGCTCACATTTAACAAAAACCCACCAATTCACTATCTCAACAAATGAGAATATGGTGACATGCCAATCAGCTAATCAACTCAAAACACCTGCAAAGGTTTCCTGAGCCTTCGAAATGGTCTCTCAGTTTGGTTCACTAGGCTACACAATCATGGGGAAGACTGCTGATCTGACAGTTGTCCAGAAGACAATCATTGACACCCTTCACAAGGAGGGTAAGCCACAAACATTCATTGCCAAAGAAGCTGGCTGTTCACAGAGTACTGTATCCAAGCATGTTAACAGAAAGTTGAGTGGAAGGAAAAAGTGTGGAAGAAAAAGATGCACAACCAACAGAAAGAACCGCAGCCTTATGAGGATTGTCAAGCAAAATCGATTCAAGAATTTGGGTGAACTTCACAAGGAATGGACTGAGGCTGGGGTCAAGGCATCAAGAGCCACCACACACAGACGTGTCAAGGAATTTGGCTACAGTTGTCGTATTCCTCTTGTTAAGCCACTCCTGAACCACAGACAACGCCAGAGGCGTCTTACCTGGGCTAAGGAGAAGAAGAACTGGACTGTTGCCCAGTGGTCCAAAGTCCTCTTTTCAGATGAGAGCAAGTTTTGTATTTCATTTGGAAACCAAGGTCCTAGAGTCTGGAGGAAGGGTGGAGAAGCTCATAGCCCAAGTTGCTTGAAGTCCAGTGTTAAGTTTCCACAGTCTGTGATGATTTGGGGTGCAATGTCATCTGCTGGTGTTGGCCCATTGTGTTTTTTGAAAACCAAAGTCACTGCACCCGTTTACCAAGAAATTTTGGAGCACTTCATGCTTCCTTTTGCTGACCAGCTTTTTAAAGATGCTGATTTCATTTTCCAGCAGGATTTGGCACCTGCCCACACTGCCAAAAGCACCAAAAGTTGGTTAAATGACCATGGTGTTGGTGTGCTTGACTGGCCAGCAAACTCACCAGACCTGAACCCCATAGAGAATCTATGGGGTATTGTCAAGAGGAAAATGAGAAACAAGAGACCAAAAAATGCAGATGAGCTGAAGGCCACTGTCAAAGAAACCTGGGCTTCCATACCACCTCAGCAGTGCCACAAACTGATCACCTCCATGCCACGCCGAATTGAGCCAGTAATTAAAGCAAAAGGGGCCCCTACCAAGTATTGAGTACATATACAGTAAATTAACATACTTTCCAGAAGGCCAACAATTCACTAAAAATGTTTTTTTTTATTGGTCTTATGAAGTATTCTAATTTGTTGAGATAGTGAATTGGTGGGTTTTTGTTAAATGTGAGCCAAAATCATCACAATTAAAAGAACCAAAGACTTAAACTACTTCAGTCTGTGTGCATTGAATTTATTTAATACACGAGTTTCACAATTTGAGTTGAATTACTGAAATAATGAACTTTTCCAAGGCATTCTAATTTATTGAGACACACCTGTATAAAAAGTGTAATCTATTAAATTAAATTAATAAATTGTTCATTTGTAGGGTTTATTTTGTTCGTTTTATGGAGAGTTTGGTTAATCAGACCAATATGAGACTATTAACTTCAACTCTTCCTTTTTATTATACAAATGTGTCATTAAAATGTCTACAAATTTCTAAAACTGATCTGAGATCAGGTAAAATCCATATACACACTGGTTCTTGAGTTCACAGAGATTGACGCATCCTAGTGGCGACTGAAATTTTGAAATAGTTCTGATGTAATGAAGCCTCGTTTGCTGAAATCACATGACCTCTGGTGGTTTGATACGTGCTCCGAATAACTGGTTTGAGACAAATGGTTCACAAAGGTTTGAAATCTTCATGAAACAAGTGCTGAAGATAGATGGATGGATGGATAGATAGATAAATGGATGGATGGATGATAGATGGATAGATAAATGGATGGATGGATGGATGGACGGACAGATAAATGGATGGACGGATGATAGATGGATAGGTGGATAGATAGATGGATGGATGATAGATGGATAGGTGGATGGATAGATGGATGGATGATCGAAGGATAAGTGGATAGATAGATGGATGGATGATCGAAGCATAGGTGGATTAATAGATGGATGGATGATCGAAGGATAGGTGGATAGATGGATGGATGATAGATGGATAGGTGGATGGATAGATGGATGGATGATCGAAGGATAGGTGGATAGATAGATGGATGGATGATAGAAGGATAAGTGGATTGATAGATGGATGGATGATAGATGGATAGGTGGATAGATATATGGATGGATGATAGAAGGATAGGTGGATTAATAGATGGATGGATGATAGAAGGATAGGTGGATAGATAGATGGATGGATGATCGAAGGATAGGTGGATTAATAGATGGATGGATGATCGAAGGATAGGTGGATAGATGGATGGATGATAGAAGGATAAGTGGATTGATAGATGGATGGATGATAGATGGATAGGTGGATAGATATATGGATGGATGATAGAAGGATAGGTGGATTAATAGATGGATGGATGATAGAAGCATAAGTGGATAGATAGATGGATGGATGATCGAAGGATAGGTGGATTAATAGATGGATGGATGATCGAAGGATAGGTGGATAGATGGATGGATGATAGATGGATAGGTGGATAGATATATGGATGGATGATAGAAGGATAGGTGGATTAACAGATGGATGGATGATAGAAGGATAGGTGGATTGATAGATGGATGGATGATAGATGAATGGGTGGATAGATGGATGGATGATAGAAGGATAAGTGGATTGATAGATGGATGGATGATAGATGGATAGGTAGATAGATATATGGATGGATGATAGAAGGATAGGTGGATTGATAGATGGATGGATGATAGATGGATAGGTGGATAGATGGATGGATGATAGAAGGATAAGTGGATTGATAGATGGATGGATGATAGATGGATAGGTGGATAGATATATGGATGGATGATAGAAGGATAAGTGGATTGATAGATGGATGGATGATAGATGGATATGTGGATTGATAGATGGATGGATGATAGATGGATAGGTGGATAGATATATGGATGGATGATAGAAGGATAAGTGGATTGATAGATGGATGGATGATAGATGGATATGTGGATTAATAGATGGATGGATGATAGATGGATAGGTGGATGGATAGATGGATGAATGATCGAAGGATAGGTGAATTAATAGATGGATGGATGATAGATGGATAGGTGGATGGATAGATGGATGGATGATAGATTGATAGGTGGATAGATGGATGGATGGATAGATACTGGATTATGGATTCACAGAGACCATTGCCTCCTACTGGCAAACCACTGAAAATTTTGAAAGAGTTCTGACTTTGGTGGTTTGATACACACTCTGAATCACTGGTTCGAGACAAATGACTCCCAAAGGTTTCAAAGCTTCATGAAGCAAGCGCCCATCATTAGTGCTAAATCCCTGAAAAACCATAAAAACAGACCGGCCTAACCACCTCAGACTGGTTTAATCCGCCCTAAAGAGGAAATTGTGCTGCACTGTGTCTGCAGTCGTATTCACCGTCCAGGTCGTTCTCCGGCGTCTCGGCCGTGTGCCACTCGCTGCTGGGCCCCGTGCCATTGACCGTCATGGCTGCCACCTGGAAGCTGTACTGGCTGCCTTTCTCCAGTCCTGTCAGACGATAAACAAAGAGCCAGAGTCAGAGCGCGAGTGTGCAATTATTATTTGCCATTCTAATTAGTAAACAGCAATCAGTCAAGGCGGCGAGGTAAACAAGGTCTCCAAACCTCATCTAAACAGATCAGAATGGATTTCCATCATGTGTAAAGATAAAAAAAAAAAAATGCAATTATGATAGCAGGGCGCTGTCATCCCTGAATAACCCACAGCGTGGGGAATTAGCATAACACACACCAATGGCACTGTGAAATGAATCCCTTCGGAAATAGCAACTTAGCGAGATATCCATCAAGGGAATAATGGAAATGAATATGATTTTCCAATAAATTCAGAAATCCTATTCAAACTAACGCACATCTACGCTCCCGAAGCCCCTGAGGACGACAAATCCGCCGTGATGCGTTGACTTCTTTAACATGCATAGAATCCGGCGTTAAAGAAACAAAGCATACAGCGGAGGAGTGCAACGCATGAGGAATACGGGAATCTGTTCTTCCATTCAGATGCATGTGATGGAAAACATCAAGGGCCAGTTTTACTAACAGCTTGCACCAACCGTCTTTTGGCGTTAAAATAGTACTGTCAGGGTTTACTAAAGATGCGCAGTGAAGAATTAGCGCTGAAAAGGCGTGGACAGTTATATTTGCACCTGACCTTATTGAATATGCATTTGTAGGAGTTTTCCTTTCAGACACAAAATTTAAGGGAGGAGAGTATTCAAATTAATCACACCACGAGATTTACTAATGTTTGCGCTCGTCAAATTACTGGTATTTGCGCCATTATTTAACGCCCAGAAAAGCATGTCTTAAACTATTTTGCGCTTGAAATGGCTGCAATTATTGTTGCTAGAGGACGCCCCACAGAGAACAGAGAGCGTGTGCTAGAAGGAGAGGATTTTTCCACACGTATTAATTTATTTGGAATGCCAGAAGAAGAACACATTATCCGAACATATCGTTTGTCAAGCCATGTTCTTTTTAATTTGCTTAAAGAAATAAAAGACAACTTGGAACCCTCAACTAGGAGTCACACAATACCAGCTCTATCAAAACTTCTTGCAACCTTTCATTTTCTGGCCATTTTTACATTTTACATTCATTTTAGGTTATTATTTATTATATATTTTATATATTTAGGTCACCTGATGAGCATCAGCTCTGCTTATTTGTGACTACTCTAATTTGCACTGTGCTTGGTATATTGCGTTGGTCGATATGTAAATGAGACGTCTGGTCTGTGGTCTATAATTTGTGCATTGTTAGTAAATCACAGGCAGAAATTTCCACGTCCATCGGCGCTGTTTTGGAATTGCGCTCTCGCGCTAATTTGCCCTGTTTAGTAAATCTGGCCCCAAGCATCTGAAAGCACAAGCGTGTCTTGCAGAAGGACTCACCGGTGAACAGGTACCAGAGGTTGTTGGGTTCGATGGCCTCTTGTTCTCCTCGTCGGCCCGTTTTGCGATGGCGGATCTTGTATCCGGTGATGAATCCGTTCTGTGTGTTTGCAGGCGGAGGCTGCCAGCTCACCTTAATGCTCTGAGACACAGACGAGAAACAAACACTGAGATCATCCAAACATCAGCACATCCGTTTATTAGATTATTAGAGTGTGTGGAATATCTGTTAAATGCAAAACACATGACCAAACATAGTTTTAATGTTCCAGTTCTTAAATGTTTTTGAAGTCTCTTCTGCTCAACAAGGCTGCATTTATTTGATCAAAAATACAGTGGAAATTGTGAAATATTATTACAGTGTAAAATAGCTACTTTCTATGTGAATATCTGTTGAAATGTAGTTGATTTCTGTGATCAAAACTGAATTTTCAGCATCATTAGTCCAGTCTTCAGTGTCACATGATCTTCAGAAATCATTCTAATATGCTGATTTGCTGCTCAAGAAACATTTCTGATTATTATCAATGTTGAAAACAGTTGTGCTGCCCAATATTTCTGTGGAAACCGTGATACATTACCATTCAAAAGACAGTCAACACCAAGAAATTAACACTTTCATTCAGCAAGGATGTAATACATTGATGAAAAGTGGCAATAAAAACATTTATATTATTCAAATAAATTATCAAATAAATATGAATTATATATATATATATATATATATATATATATATATATATATATATATATATATATATATATATATATATATATACACACACACACACACACAAATAATAAATATAAGTAAATAAATAAATAAATATAATAATATATATTTTCTGTTTTCATCAAGTTAACTAAAACAATATGAGAAATGTTGCCTTGAAAACTAGCTGAAATATATAGATAACAAACTTAACCCTAAACTTTTCTATTGTATGTAATTGTTATTTTTTTATTTTTTTTTTAAGCTGAATTTTTTTTCAAGTAACAAAATATTTTTGTTTTATGGTTTTTATGGTTTTAGCTATAAGAACCATGTTTAGGATTCTTTGATAAATAAAAAAATTCAAAAGACCAGCATTTATTTGAAACAGAAATCTTTTGTAAAATCATACATATATTTACTGTCACTTTTGATCAATTTAATGCATCTTTGATGAATAAAAGTATTAATTTCTTTCCAAAAAAAGCAAAAACAAAAAAACACGTTAATTGCTGCTGCTTCCACAAATTTTTATTGCTGTTCAGACCTTTCCAGCCATCTGTATTCTGCATGAATGCTTATTAATTATGCAGGGAAAGGCATTTAACTGTTCAGTAAAGCAGAGGAAGAAATGTATTGATTTGACAGGGTCTTTAGTACGAGCATAATTTACTGATGAGAAACATCAGCGGGTCAACACAACCTTTACTAGAACTAGTACTGCTCTCTCTCTCTCTCTCTCTCTCTCTCTCTCTCTCTCTCTCCAAATTCCCAAACACAGATTCATTAACCTTCACAAACGGTCCTGAAACAGATATAAACTGCACAGTACAGGAATGCCATCATACGCTCAGTGGCATTGCGAGTCTGCGCTTGTGCCATCTGCCCGTTAACATGCAAATTAAGCAATTAAAATTCACAGCACACCGTTGCCAACGCGACACGTCCGTCC